>JH598174.1:379294-396107 GCA_000173235.2 Hyaloperonospora arabidopsidis Emoy2
TGATTGCCCAAACTACCCTCATCATCGTGGACAAACACACATCGCCGGGTACGCATATCCCACTTGTACACTTGTCCATCTGAACCGGTGCTTAGCAGGTATCGATCATTTTCGCAAAACGCTGCCGATTGAGCCCCTCCATTCATCTTCAGAGTTCCAATCGACTCGTATGACTTGGCGGACACCACATCCATGTAGCCATTGCTTCCCATGAACACAATCGTCTCTCCATTGTTCGAGACCACAAACGTATCGCGCTTCTTCTCTTTCCGTCCATAGAGACCCGGTATTTTAGTGATCTTGCCCGCTTCAATGTCGTAAGAGAAAAAGTACTGACGAGGTCCCGTCAGAACCGCACGCTGACCGCCCAACGTAAACTTAGCGTCCATCATAGGCAAGTCCTTCACGAACACACTCTCGACTTTTGCATTCTTGCTGCCGTCCACTTGGAAAAGACGCAGCGTCTTGTCCAACCCTGCAGTAAGCATCAATTGCCCATTTGGGTGGAACTGCGCCGACTGCACAACAGCATTCGATGGTGCGTGTTGATTCGCATCTTTCATGCGAACTACCTCAAGTTCCCCCTGGGGCACCGCTTCATTGGACGAGTCCAGCATCTTGCCAGTACTACGGACGAGATCGGCCTCGTCTTCATTGTCACTGTCATTACCGTCCACGAGCTGATCGCCCAAGAAGTTTTTAGGATCCGCCCACGATGCAGTTCCATGTCCCGATTGGTGACTGTAACAACATAAGAGCAACCAAAATATCATACCACAGAAAAAGGCCTCTATCGTTAATACACAAAACCATACCACATGTCGTTAATCCATTTCTAAAATTTAGAAATTTCGAAACGGTCAACAGATTGTGTACACCACACCAACGTACAACGTCTTCAGGCGACTCTGCAGCTCTTTGCCACTCACGACCGTGTCCCGATCGGTTTTGCGGTGCTTGCGCAGCTGCGGCTGCGTCTCGAGATTCACCTGCACGTTCTCGTCGTCTTCGTCCACCCACGCGGCCTGGAGCTTTGGCCCGCTGTGCGGACTCGGACGCTGTTTCTTGCGCTTGTGTTTCTTCTCGCTCTGTGCATTGGTCATCTGGAAAACGTCGCTAACCAGGAGCTTCTCGGCCTCCGAGACGGGCATCACAGGCGCGCGCTTGCCCATACTTGCAGAGTGTTTGTCAACTGCTAATGAGTTGGGTCCGACTGCCTGCGCGGCTCGTCACCAATCACCGCTTGGTACCGTAAATGTACCACAAATATGGATCAGGCGATCCCACAAGGCGGGGCGATGTCGTTTATCGATACTTTAGTCAAGTTAATGGCACCCATGCAGTCGTCACCCGACCGCGTCGGCCACCGCCTCTTTTTTTCACTCATTCTCAATCCGTTTCCTTACATTTCGCTCGTCCTTGTCGCAGCCGCTCATTATCGAAAGTGCAACGTAGGACGCAAGTGCGGCCACAGACGTTGTCGAGTCGTGTCCTGCCCATTTTTTGTTCCTTTTCCATTTGGACGTGGACCACACAAATCCACACCAAAACTTAGCAGTGGTTTGCTTGTGTGTGGAAGATCGAAAGCAACAAGTGAACGACCTTTTATTCCGTACACTTTCGAAGCCATGACGTGCTCGACAGTAAGCAGCATCAAGTGTGCGCTCCATGAGAAGCGCGCGGCTTCGCCCCGCTCGTGTTGCCACTCGCCATCGTCGATTTCCGACGTGGATTTCAGTGCCCGGGCGATGAACAACCCATCGGTAGCAAACGACAAGGTGCGTTGACGCTGGAGTGAGGTTTTATTGGTTCGTTTCGAGCTCGTTTCTGATGGATTTTGGGGTTATCTGTGGGTCGTGTGGATTTTGTTATATGTGTGTGCAGCTTCAGGTCGATGTCAGAAGAGACGCGGAATCAGGTGATGAGCTTGAACAGCCTGAGGCTTCCACCGGTAATCGGGCCCTGGCTTCGGGTTCCGTTGATATTAACGAGGTTCTTGCCCATCGTGTGAGCAGCTCATCGTCGCTCAAGCGCCAAGCAGCTGCTAATGAAGATCACAACCAAGCAACGGGTGACGACCCGCCACGAAAAAAACTGAAGTCCGACGACAACCTGTCGACGGTCCTTCCTGAAGCGGCAGACAGTGACTATTTGCCGAGTGACTATGAAGAGGGAGACTCGTCTGAGTGCTCGGTATCTCGTGGCTATGACTGTACTGCTGTTAGTGGCTGTGGAAGTGTTGAATTGGATGTCACTGCTGATGTTGCATGTAGCAGTGAGTCAACGCGTCGCCGCAGCCGTCGCACGCTCTACACTGAGTACTGGAGTCGGACCGACGAGTGCAAGGAGCGCAAGTGGGACCATCTCGACGAGATCGCAGACAAGTATGGCTCTGCTGAGGAACATATTTTTGCTACGACTCTGAAGGGTAGGACTGCGTGCCTCGAACCCAACATGTTTCCTTATGACACTCCTGCAGGCATTGAACACTGGACACTCTGGCACGTCAAGGACTTGAGCCATGAACAGGTGAAGCAGTACGTGGAGAACTGGATTGATGCCAATGCGCCGCACGTGATGCGATGGAACTACGATGACAACCCAGAGCGCTCTATCAATATTTTTCACGTGCACGTCTACCTACAGGTGGCTGGAGAATGCACGGTGTTGCAAGAGCGCAAGGTGGATGATTTACTACACGAGCTTGACTAACTGGTTGTGCTGTGGGTAGGTCGCCCGCGCGAACGACCAGTTGAGTATATCCGTGGCTTAGTTGGTAAAGAAGAATGACGTATTATGATTACCCTTACGTGGAGTTTGCTAGTGCTCGATTGTCAGAGGGTGCGCTGTTGTTTACGTTGACGCTTGTCAGTACATTGTAGGAAGTAAGCGTTAGCAAGTGAGTTACTTGTTTTGCGTTATCAAACGCACAACACTCGACATGACACCAGTCTGCATTTAGATTTGCTTTGCAATAATTCATACAGTCACAGCGGCATTACAGAGCACCGTTCAATGCGCAACTGGTCACTTGCCTTGAATACACAGTGCCACAGGTGCAAACGCAAATGTGACGTATTAAGTAGCACGTTTTGGCCACTGGTATTGCAAACCTGAGCTACATCCCACGTGGGTATGAAGCTTATTTATTCAAGCCATATGTATCGATTGCGCACTACGTGTTCCATCGCGCGAGAGCCAATATGCACTACGAATCACCACTTATCGAGTACTGGCAGGCAAACTTCGTTGCTACAAGTTCCACTACGAATCACCACTATTGACTGCTAACAGACTAACTTCGCTGCTACAGTGCAAGCGCTCTTGTGAATACATCGGGAATTAACAACGAGTACAGACATCAGCTGTAGTAGTTGCAATGGAGCGGATGAACTAGCATTCTACGATAGAAATGACGTTCTGACAGGATTGATGTGAATCTACGTCGGAAAGTGGATTTGGAGGAGGGAGATCATATCCGACATTGAGCTAACATGAAAGCACCAACGAAAAGGTGAAGGAGTACTGGAAAAGTCTCGAAAGGTTAGTGAACGAACGACAACAGATCGACACGATGGGATCAGAAAATGTCTCTGTGAATCAACCCACAACACGCCAAGATGCTCGATGTTTCCCGTCTCAAAGATTATCCCGCAAAAAGTCTGACGTCGTCCGCAAACAAAAGGAAGTTCAGATGTTAGAAGGTGCCACGTAGCAGCTACAGAAGTCATTTCGACAGGTCAATCATCATCTTTCTGGAAAGCATCACGGATGATGCCTTCTAGAAACTTCGCCTGGGCTTTGACAATAGGCATGTCGATACACCCATGACTCAACGTGAGCGTAGCCTCAGCTAGAAAAACAAGCCGAATGCCCGATAGTTGACCGCCGGTACTTGAACACAAGCCACATTAGGACCGACTAAACCGAAAAGCATCGTACGAGCCTCCAGACAGATAATTCGCTCGCTTCCCTGCAGCTTTTTGTTGGCAAGTGCAACATACCCAGTTGCTCTACTCCACGCTATTCCCGCATCTTTGCGCCCTGACCGTCTCTTTTTAGCAACCACAAATGATCGACAAAGACGTGTCGAGTTTACAGTAAAAGGCCATGTCCTTTGACATTGCACGCCGTCGAGCATACAGTTGACTATAGTCTAAGCGTATTCGATCTCTAGCTCCCTTCCATCTGAGTTATTGTCCATCATGACGCGACCAGCACTTTTACCCCGGCTAACACGCCAGTCTGACAGGTGCATAACGTACTGTGTACCACCAACCTTGAGCTTCAAGCATTGAACCTCGGTGCCACATCGGGTCGCTGTTATTACACTCCGTTCATTTTTCATTTCCCAGCCTCGAAAGCCTTGAAACCGCGACGAGGCGCTTACCGTTGGAAACCCCCCACTAGGCTTTTGAACCCAATCCAGTTGCCTTGGATTCGCAGTCAGTCTCATGGTCAAGCTCTACACCCCGTCAGTGCCCGACACGTCGAACGGGGCCAAGGTCCATCTCATCGACATTGTCATTATCGTCGCCGTCTTGTTATTCACTATGGTCGTTGCGGTCATTGCGTCCGTTCAAGCTGGCGAGAGTCGCTTGACGAAATACTTTCCATGTCTTCAACCTGCAAAAAAACGACCTTTGTCAAAGCATGCAATGGCCGAGTCCCCTGGTGACAGCTACTTGGTTTCAGAGACCACACCCTGCAAGAAGCTACCACCGGGGGACGAAAGGGGGTCTACCATCCCTCAAGCCCAACCTTCCACCTCGTTGATTGCACGGGACGGACGGGAGAATCAAGATAATGAGATGTCCAGCTTCTTCTAGCTGATCGGGGCATGCAGTGGTACTTTGTTGGGGGCGCTCTTTTCGCTAGCGATATCGGGGCCGAGCACTTTATCGGAATGGCTGGTGATGGAGCCCGTCGGGGTATTGCAGTCGCAATGTACGAGTGGTACGCAGCCATCTTGATCTTGTGCTTGGGCTGGATCTTCACTCCGATTTACCGTCGCTCAGGTGTGTATACGACACCGGAATTTCTGGAATACCGCTTTGGGGCCCCCTGTCGTCACTACTTGTCCCTCGTGACGGTCGTCATGTACGTCTTGACAAAAATGAGTGCTAGTATCTATGGGGGCGCAATCGTCTTCCAAGCTACGTTAGGCTGGAACCTCTACCTCGGTGCTGGTGCTTGCATTACGCTAAGCGCTTTGTACAGCATTGCTGGAGGCCTTCGAGCTGTTATGTACACGGATCTGTTCCAAATGTGTGTCTTCACTCTGGGTGGACTTGTGATCTTTACGTACTCGGTCAACCAGATTGGCGGCTTTCAAGGTATTGAGGTTAACTTGGCGAATCAAGACCGCTCAGACTGGTTCCATCGCTGGAAACCAACGGATGACCCAGACTATCCTTGGACAGGTATGATCTTTGGCCAACCGATGGGATCAATTTGGTATTGGTGCATGGACCAAGATCTGGTCCAGCGCGTGTTGTCTGCCAAAGATACGGCAAATGCGAAAGCAGGCTGCTCGTTGCTAGTATGCTCAAGATCCTTCCACCATTTCTGATCGTCATCCCGGGCATCATTGCTAGTATCTACTTTGACTTTAGCAAGATTGACAATTGCACTGACGCTGCGTACCCGACCTTGCTCACGGAAATGATGCCGCATGGTATTATCGGCCTGATGATCTCCAGCATCATCACTGCAATGATGTCGAGTTTGGCTTCCGTGTTTGCGGCAGGCTCGTCGGTTGTCACCAACGATATTTACCTACAGTTCCGACCAAATGCTTCGACCAAGCAGCTCGTATGGGTCGGCCGCATGAGCATTGTCGTCTTTGCCGTGCTGAGTTTCTGCTGGATTCCGATCATGCGCAATGGAACAGGTCTCTACGAACAGATTGTTGAGATTCAAAGCTACTTGACTCCACCCATTGGGATCGTGCTCGTGCTAGGTGTTACCTGGCAGCCTGCCAATGTGTACGGCGCGTTCTCGGCTATGGTTATCGGTGGCCTGCTTGGTTTCTCACGTCTCGTCTTTGTGACGATCAAAGATGACAGCATGGATGGCGCTTTACCAGGATTCCTGAACACCTTTTTCTACATGAATTTTCAGCACTTTGCCCTGTTGCTGTGGGTCACTGCCATGATTGTGTGCGTCGTGGTTAGTCTGCTAACGCAGGACAAGAGCTTGCCACCGGAAGATGTCCGTAAGTACATGATTCACTGGGACAAGGTGCTGAAGCTAGACGTCACCGAAGTAGCCAAGCCCACGTGGGTAAATGTGCTTGTTGCTGGTAGTGGCATTGCCGCTCTTGCCATCACGTTTTCCATGGGGATCTATTTTGCTTGAGCACGTGAACGAGAGAGATGGAAGTCAGTTGGTTGTGCGATTGCTACTATGTACCAGTAATCACGTAACGAGTTTGTTTCGTGTCAAAGCTGTCTTCTTTTCGGATTCATTCCACAGCAGCAATGGCGACTGGACTGCTTCCTTTCTCAACGACGATATATCCGTTCTCGTCGATTCGTGCAACAAACTCGGAAACACTAGCGTGCCCTCTCAATCTAATTCGAGCATGAAACGACTTCTCTGAAGCGCTGACATCAAGAACATTGGTGCACAGTATAGCCTCGCGAGAAGCGTAGAACGGCAGTAGATGCTCCAATCTCGACGTGTACGTTCCTGTTGCATCGTAGAAAGCGTGTTGGGCGTAATAGTACTGGAAACTGACATACCGCACGCCCCATTCAGGATCAAGTGGTACAGTCTCGTTGTTGTCTTTTGTCACAGGTGGGCTTTCATTTTGCGGACGAAAGTGGAGGTATCCCCACCACTCCGGACGATGCATGTCGACTGCAAACTGTGCACTCCACGTCCAATTTTCCTCGCTTAAGCCCGACTCCTTTTCGTAAAACTGTTTGCCAGTGTCTCGATCCGAAACAACACGAACAGGCCACTCAACACGTGAGAAGTTGATCCTCCAAAATGATGTAGGTACTGGCGGATCTTTGGCTTGTGAATATCGAGCAAGTTCCGACAACGGTAGAGCAAGTTCAGCTGTCCAGTAGTGCAAGCGCTCAGCTACAAAGATACAGACATCCACTCGATAAGCAGGTGAAAGCACCATCACAATGGAGGTTATTCTTATTCATTTTTCATCAAGTAAGACGTACCCGGGTCATTGATGTGGCCTTTGACATAGACGGCAGAGCGCATCCCACTGCTCAACATGTCAAAACCATATTTGGGATCAACGCGCGTGCTATTTTCGTGACCACCGTCTCGGTAAGGACGATTGAGCCAGAGGTTCCACGTCGCATTTCGAGCATTGAGCTCCACTTCCTTGTAGTTGTGGGTACTCCCGTCAGCATCCACAAACACCTCAAAGTCGTTATCCTGAAAGATAACATCGTTGTGGTGGGATGCCTTGGCCCACACCTCGGATTCTTCCATGTAGACGCCGATATAGAGAAATTGCTGGTCGTACCGGAGCTTGATTTTGGTGGTGAACCATGGCTGGGACCAGAACGTCGGACCTCGAATGTCTTGAAATTCCTCGCTCCACGGCACTTGAGTCCACGCCGGTTCATCCAAAAGTCCGTCGATAGAGATACTTGGCAAAAATGAGTGATTCAGAGAGTGAAGAAAATACGCTGCATACCGTCGGGGGTGGAAATGGGTAAAGTCACATGAACTCCTGGATCCGTATGGAATATCGTCTGTTTTTGAAGTAGAATTGATCGTTTCGGAAGATAGGAATGGCTCTATTTGTTGGAAAGTGTCAATGGTAGAGGCTGGAGAAGGAGGATCGTTTACGGCATTTGAATGGGGTGGGAACCATGAGACGAACACCAACAGGTGAACGATGCCGTGCATTGGTAGTCACGAGGAGAGGAGCGATTATGGTGTGTGTGTGTAAAGCTTTTTCTTTGAACAAACAATGATCTTAATTGCAATAGGGACATGCGGCGTGACCCCTCTTGGCTCAATCAGCTGGAATGGCAAAATTAGGTAAAAAGAGACGGTCCGTATACGATGTAGCGCAATCGAATAAACAGTGGTTGATCGCTTGGGCTCGAAATTTCCATGGACAGTCGAGTTTGTGCGAAAGATACTAATGCTCGTTACAGCTTTGTCAAAAGCTACGGAAGACACGTTCGCATCACGTGTATCGATGCAGAAACTCAGCATTCTCAACCTCAATGCAGCATGTTACGTGTTTGCATGTGCAGTCGATCATCTGCTGCTGCATTAGTTCCGTTGGTCTGGCTCTTCAAGCAGCTACTTGATTCACGACTAATCTCGCAAGCTTAAGTGTGAATGGCAAACAAAAGGAGTTGTTGTGCGCGCGTAGCCGCAATGCTTCATATGCAGCTTCGCCAACCTGAACTATAGAATCACAATAGCATAGCTTTAATCGCGAGAAGTAGAGCACAGCAACAACGATATCAGAAATACTAAGATGACAATTCTTAACAAGAACAGATTGCTGCGAACAGCGTGTGTACATGAGCTTTTGCTCAGTTCAAGATTTATCATTGATAGTCGCTATGAAGTGGTAGTCATCACTTAGCAGTCCTTGGAAATGCAACTCCTGAATCCGGTCATCTGACTCGAATTCAGTTTACCTACCGGAAATCGATGGCCGTCAGTCAGGGTCTCATATCGTTACGTTAGCAGCGAGCAGTCAGCTCCATCTGCGTCAAGTTAATGAGCACGGCAAGATGCACACGAAACATAAACAATACTCAAGCTTGAATCTCCTCATTTCTTGTGCATGACTCAGCTCCTTTCGTCCTACGTCACCCATTACGCCGTTCGTATACTTCCATATGCTTGTGCCTTCACGACCACAACTGTTTTGCATTGAGCCCGGCTTTATCGTAAACCTTGCAAAATCCACTTTACAGGTGCTGCGCTATCTTGGGTCGTCGTATTACGCTAGTGACAGTACAAATGCTATGTTCTCGAACCATATCTAGCCACGGATCCCTTGATTCCGTTGCTTTGGAGGTACTGGATGACGCGACCTATGTACGTAAAAGAAGTCTCGATTCTTAGCGCCTTCTTGAAGTCGCGATCACAATGTGCTCGTCGAAGAACTTACAGAACAACATTGCATCCTGCATCCCACAACGCTAAGGGACCGTTCGTGGCGAAAATATGGCTTGTCTTGCCCATGTGGTGAATAGAAAGCAGAAGTTCGGAATTGCCGTACTCGAAAACGACGCTCTGGAGCTAAGTGCACAAGACCCATTAAAAAATGGTGTGGCAAGGCCATGTCGCCTCTCAAAGGATGCTTCAAGAGGACGTGTGGAACATCGACGACATTCATTTGTACTTGCTCTCGTTACGAAGCTTGAGTTGGCATCTCGTTACAGTCTTGCCACCGAGTTGTGATGTATGTCGGTGAAAAACTGCCAAATCGTGTCTGCCAAGTCGGCATAAAACTTTGTGTGTCGTTCTGGAGACGGGAACTTGTGCCCTCCATCGTGCTCAATGAGCAGTCTCTCGAGCGGACTCCCGCGGGCATGTGGTGTGTACATGTCTTTCAGTACCAACGACTCTTCATACAAACTATCCTTCTGTCCTACTACATGGATCGATGGAAACGGCACGAGTATCGGCTTCCCATCGTTCTCCTCGAACAGCTCCCGCACATTAATCCCTCGTGGGTACACGCCGCACACACAAAGCACAAGCTTCCACCACGGCTTGGTAGGCGTCTTTTTGTGGTACCACATGGACAAGATGGTGACCATGATGGCACCTTGTGAGAACCCCACGGCCAAGTCAAACTCGCCCAATTCGTTGAGCTTTTCGTCCATACTTTCAATGGCTTGATCGAAGCCCTCAAACGCATGACACCAGCGCGTCGCTGTACCCTGGGGAATACCGTCCTGATCTTCAATATCTTCTTTTTCCTCTGTTTCCAAGTCCCTCACGACCCACCATTCAAAAAATGGCGCTGTATCTCCAAAGAGCTTTTCAACAATCGCATCGGTTGGTCCACGAGCTTCAAATGATCCGTTGAGAAAAATGAACTCGGTATTTGGTCCCAATGCGTCACGAAGACCCCTTGTCTGAGTTTCCATTACTTGACAATTGGTGCGAGCGCCATGTAGACACAAGACACGGAGTTTCATGGATGGAGGAGAAGGTGAGGAGGACATATGGCTGAATTGTGGAGGTGTGACTTGATACGCAATGCAGGACTAGTCGTGTGAGTGACTCTTTTTTAGAGGTAAACCGGATTTTGGACTACAGTGTGGCCAATGGAGGACGTAATCACATTGCGATATCGACTTTGTAAATTTGCGACGAGAGACCAAATATTATGGGCATAGCTGCTGGTTGAATAATTTGCTGTAATGGTGATACGGCGTTTATGTTGGGCTCGGTTTTTAAGTTGCTTTGTTTCTTTGTCTCTGACACGGCGTCAATAAAATGCATCGAGTTTGTATTGGCGTCGTAAAGCTCGCCAGTGACCCCAGCAATGTGTCGTACTTCATGGAGATCAAATGGATCACCATCCTTATGACACCGCATTGACTGCTGGTTTAGTTGATTACACATACGGATTGTAAAAATCGTTTTATAGCCCTCATTTGCCATCCATATTGCGGTTTACAGTGTCATGCGTTTGCTTGGACTCGACTTGTCAGCTACAAATAGTACTTGTCGGTCGATTTCTTGACATAAACTCAAACTCTGAAGCTCGCCCTTTGGTAAAAATAACTCAGTCTGGAGAACTGAATCAAGTTCTGGAAATTTACGTACCCATTTCGGGTCGATGGCTGTTTGGGAATGGGTAGTGCTTTGTGTATGTGTTGTGAAAATTACGAGTGTTAATTAATTGTTCTGTTGCTACTCGTCGACGTTGTGAATGCGCAAAGAGATGAACAAGAGGAAGGGAGACAAATGAAGCTTGTACGCGGGTGTGATTTGAACGACAAAGTGCGGCCAACGACATCAATTTGGTTCATAGAGAAGAAAAAATTTAAATTAAGGGAGATTTCTCTGCCACCGAGAGAGGAAGGTGATCATGAATTTTATCCTGTTCAGTCTTCTTAAGTATGCCGATAAAGCCCACGTCACATTTACTGTTTGCCGGAGGTGCGAGATTTCGCTGCTCCAAAGCTTCGAGAAGTTTCTTATTTGCCGTATTCGCTCTTGATCACTATTGACTCAATCACGTGCGGGCGTTGGTGCGCTGTAACATAAATTCTTTACACGGTCGCATTTTCTTTTTTAAGCGACTAATCAAGAGATACATCTATCATTTATTCTAGTATCTACCTATCCGGAGAAACCATTATAGATAGTACATCTTGCGCATAGTCACTAGTAGGATGTCCTTCAGGCTTACAAATTGATCCATTAAGGCTTCTTCAAACAAAATGCATGTACACTATAAGACCGGATAAGTCTCGAGGTACAAAGCAATGTAAGAATGACGAGAGTGTGCTCTATTCAATCCGTTTTGGCATATGAAAGACGCTGCCCAGTCAAAGTATCGCTCGTCACTTCGCGACTTGCCGCTGGTCGCTTCTGTCATCGTGGTACTGCTCACAATAAAAAATGCGAATCTTGTGTACTGCTGCTTCATGCACAAGGTATCGACGAGCGCGAAACATCTACTCATGCTCGGTACGCTTAGGTACATTTGCCGTTGCCGAGTTTGCCCATCAGACCATCGATATTCAGCATGACGTTGCCTTGGCGATTGGCTACCAGCACCTCCGACAGCAAACTGTTCGACGTGTCGCCCGACACGACAGCCATCTTGTTCTTCGCCAGTGACCCGAGCATATCGAGCTTCTTCATCTCCAGCTCGTGTCGACGGTAGTTTACCAATTGACTGGCTGCAGCACCCTCGGCCTGAGCGATAAGCTCAGCTGCTTTTGACTCGGAAGTAACGCGAATTTCACTCGATGTCGCCTCCAATTGAATTTGCAGCGCAGCCTTCTCCGCATTGATAAGGCCAATCTCCGCATCGCAATGAGCCAAGATTTCTGCTGCAATCTGCGTCCTCTCTGCATCGATCTCGGCGATCTTCAATGACGCTTCAACGTGGAGGTTGTCGCAAGTCACAATGGTCTTTTGACTAATTTCTTCATCCGCGAGTTCGGATTGTGCGTTAATGAGGTCAATGCCTTTGCGAATTTCGGCACACTTGGCCTTACCTGTCTGTTCTTCTTCCATATACATCATCTTGCGCTCGAGTTTCGTCGTGTCAATCTCCTCCTTGTAGTGCAGCATCTGCATGTCACTCATCTGTTTCATGTTCTGCTCTTTAATGGCACTCAAATGCGTTGTGCGACTTTGCATCTGCGCCTGGAACTCAGGAGGGAGCGTCACGTTTGTGATGGCCACGCTGGTGATCTCAACACCGTAGGCATTAAATTGGACATTTAGACTGCGGCGAATGTCTTCCGTGACACAGTAGAGCACCTTCTTCTCGTCTGGAATATCGTGCTCTGTCACCGTCTCCTTTACCTTGGGCGAGTGGAACTCGTCCTTTACGACTCGATCCGTACGGAAGTTGAGCGCTCCCGTCTTGAATCGCTCACGCATAGTACCATCACGGAGCTGGTAGACCTCCGTGTGCTCCACACTGCGAGCGAGGGCCCGTACAGCTTCATCTTGTGCCGCGCGTAGCTGCACTTCGAGTCCGTTTGGACCCAGTTCGTACACGAAACGCCGGACAAGTTCCGGATCTTCGCCCTTGAGCTCGTCGCCCATGATGCGAAGGATTAGACAGATATCAATGCCTACTGTCACATTATCGGCTGTCTTGCAGCCTTTCACGGGCGTGTCAAACACAATGTATTGTTTCGTGACCAGGTGAGCTACTTTAGTAAACACGGAAGCAAAGTGCTTGCCAGGAGGCCACACCGGCGTACAGCTGCCGTCTGGCTTGACATAGTCCATATCCCGTCCTTGACTTTGAACGAGTGCATACGTACCTTCAGGAACGCGAAGGTATGGCTTCAGAAGACTCCGACCAGGGTTTATAATGACCACAGTATTGCCATCGTAACAAGCACCAAATGTGCGATTCGCAGAGTCTACACGCCCAGTGCTGCGGTACCGCAGCCGCGTTTGATGCTGCGGGCCACCAGGAAGCGAATCGCTATTGAGTTTACTACTACTAGCTCCCATTACAAGAATGAAAGAGAGCGAGAGAAGATGAAAACACGGTAACGACGAGTTGCGCAGTGGGTACAAATTTGACAATGAGCTCTACGTTGTCAAACGTTGACGTTGTCATGGGTACAAACTCGCCAACGAGTTAGTTGTGTGTGCTGAAGGTCGTACGTGATGGGTACGAAACGTGACAACGACTTGCTTCTTGTAGGTACACGTTGAAATTGGTGTGCGGGACAAGATGTGTGGGTACATTTTTCTCCAACATCTGTCCAACCAGTCTTATACGTTTTGTTTCCCGATGGGTTCAACACAGTACGAGTTACAGCCCGAATTCGACATCATTTTTCAAACTACCGCTTGCTGCTGCTTCCAGAGCGTCTCTCTTCGTCTTGGGAATGATGATGTCAGACGAGGAGACGACTCGCTATAGCTACCGAGTGAACCACCTCGTGCAAAAGGACATTGGCAAACCCATTCACGCGATGAAACACTTTAACGCCAAAGTGCTCGATGGACGGATCCCAATTGTGCTCACGCCGAGCTACCCGAAATTCATGACGTTGTTTCTGAAAGTGCCCTCTGGTTTCTGGGTCTTGAAGCAAAAGTGGAATGCTCACTCGGGCATGATGGATCCTGGACTCAAGATGTGCTGGCCAGCGTGGCACCGTGTTTCGCACATTGTTACCAAGCAAGCAGTGACGTATTCGAACCCTGTGCGCGGGTGCCCCACCCTTGACAATGTCATGGTGGATATCGACATCTCCATCAGCTTCCAGATAGGCCCGACGGCCGATGACGCGTACACTTTTGTGTACTCGCTAGGAGCGCATCGCTTTGACGAACTGCTTTATAGTCTGACCGAGGAAGCAATTCGCGGTCTGGTGCACTCGGTGCGTCACGACCAAGTGCACGATCTCCGAGAGGAGTTTGCTATGGGTATGAAGACGGACCTGAAGGCCAAGCTTCGATCCTACGGTGTTTTTATTCACAATGTCAAAGTAACGAATGTAGAGTTACCAACAGCTTTGTCCAAGACGCTGGAGGAGACGACGGCGTTCAAGACGCGTATGGAGGAACAGGAAAAGAACCACGAGAACCAGATGCGGATGCTGCTGAACCAAGAGACACAGAAGCTCACGGCACTCGAGAAACAGAATGAGCGCGCGATTCAAGATTTACAGGCTGAAAGTATCCGTGCAGCCATTATTCGAGACGAGCGACGGACGATTGCGGAAGCAAAGGCTCAAGTCACGATTGCAGAGCACAAGTCGAAGAATCAAAACAAAATCAAGGCAGCAGAAGGCTACAAAGCAAACGCTGTCGCGAGTGCAACTGCCAAGACGGTCAAAAGCAAAGCTCTACCGACAGTGGAACTCAACAATCTCAAGGCGGATTTCGATCAGTTTGTAAGCGTGGCAAAGATGGACGGAGATGCAAAGATTGAGGCTGCTAAAAAGGAGGCGGCGAAGATCGTGGTCAATGCTGAAGCAGAGGGCATTTCCGCGGCTTTCCTCAAGTCCAAACGTGACTACGAGTACAACGAGAAGAAGATTCACATGCAGACTGCTCTACTGGAAGCCGTTCCACTTGTCATTAGCGGCAAGAATGGCGACCAGCTTATTCAGAGTACTTTGTTGCAAACGCTCACGTCAGCAAAGTAGCTGATTGTCCAAGTAAGCGTTGGATTGAACACGCAGCTCGCTCAGTGGAACGCATGAAGCTGTCGTTAGCGTTTTCATTTGTCTTTTTTCGGCACATTTGTACCTCTTGGTGCTTTGCAGTTGCGACGTAGGGCACTGATGCCGGAGCATTTGTTAGTAACAAGGGCTTCGTATAAACACCAATCTGCAGCGTTACTAACTGGTGGTCCAATTACAACATTGCGCCGTACGAACACTGCGGTGCACGGGCAGCTTACGGAAAAGCAAATTAGTCCTTCGAAACCCGAAGCATGCACCAGAGTTTCAAATTGGGCGACACGCTCACCCCCACCCAAGGTTTTAAGCCAATGGGTGGGTACGGTAAGCTCCGACTTTGGAATTCTGGCTTGCACCAAGCCTGAGCTGAACCCTGAAAAAGCTATCAAGAATGCCTATTTGTTGCTGCGATCCAAAAAAGCTACTCGAGGCAGAAATGATCATCAAACAATGACATATACGTCAATGTTGCCACTAAGTTTCCATCGTCCATAGAGTTTGCATATTCAACACGGGAACTTCTAAACGTAGCGTTCAAAACACATAGGTTCTTATTAGGCCAAACATTTTCTTATATTTTCTTTGCCATCAAATGTTACAAAGACAGTCCTCGACTTTGCTATCTTGGATACTAACGAAGTGATACCGCATGCGTCCACAAATTCTCAGTTGATACGCATTCCCTCTGTTGCCCGAAATTTTTTTATGCATGTTAATTGCTGGAATAGACGGCTCTCGCGTAGGCAAGACAGTGATAAGTGTGACGGACGGTCATCTCCAAGGAGATACGACCGCAACGATGTAGCGCCATCCCGGTCCCATTCCAGTCGACTTGCGTATCGCTACGTAGTCCGGTCTATTTGTAAGAGCTCGCTCAGATGGAGATGTCTGCGCCTGTGTGGGTTGCACTTCGGTCTGCGGACATACATGACATGCCTTAAGTGCTGCCATGTGTATCAGCCATTACACACTGATGTCTATGTCCGCAGCCGAGTCCACGAATATAATCTATCTGTGGACATGCATGTCCTGGACTTTGTGGGGTCCGTTTGGTCCGTGCGACATTCTCGTTGGGCCGATAACGCCAACGCACGGTGGTCTGAGGTCGCGATCTTGACAACGCTGAGGTATAAACAAATGGTTGAAGAGGCGGGCATTTCCTGTGGACACTTTTAGCGTGCCACTGGCATATAAATGAGTGTCAAGTGTATACATTTGTTTGGGGCGGTGCTTTCGTGTGGTCACGCTTGCTTTTGCAAGTGCAGTGAATATTGAACGGTGCGAATAATTACGAGGAAAATACAGAGCCCGAATCTCCGAGTGATATTATGTTTTCGCTCGATTGCAGCGAGCGGTGTCCGAGTGTAGTAGGGGGAGTATGCCACACGCTCATATTCGTTATTGCTTGCGTGATGATTATATCACATTAACTACATGCACGTGAACATCGGTAGTTGCTAGTGGAGGCAATAATTGCAGGCGCCGAAGCAAAACTGATAAGGACTGCTGAAGCCCAAATTGAGCATACAGGAAACATTAAAGAGCAGAAAAGAACCCTGCTAATAAATCGAGTGATTTAGTAAAGGGTTTGAGAGCATCAGGGTCGTCCATAATGTCAACATATGAGGTGGTGTCTGGCTCTTAGCTTTATGAGTGCTAGGACAGACGCTATAGCGAAGGAGGTTCAACGTCGTGTGTTGACCGCATTGCAAACGAGTTGGAGGTTTGTAATTGCAGTTCCTTTCTGACTTCAACTCTAGAAGCTCATGTTTACCTGTTAAATCTGATGCTCGACAGCTCTTTGCCGATAAAGCTCGAGGTACGACGTCTGCTGCCTTTTATGCGGATCGACTATCATCTGGCTTGAGGAGTATCGAGATGCAGATGAGGAGCAGGACGAACTACACGCCGCAGTCGCAGGCGATGGTGCCAGGTAGCTACCAGGTGCCACA
>JH598174.1:425274-438805 GCA_000173235.2 Hyaloperonospora arabidopsidis Emoy2
CAGATAATGAAGGTACTGGAACGGAGTTTCTGTGGGGGTTCTTGATGGGTCTCCTGCTCGGCGTATTTATGCTTCTCATGGTATGTTATCGCGTGCCATTCCTCTGTTCAAAAGACTGAACTTTCTCGCTGCTAACTTGATGTGGGTACGCTCGTGTGCGTTGTCTAGCTCCTCGACCGCTCTGTTCCTCGCAAGCAAAAAGTTGGCCTGCTCCTCGGCGTGAGCATGAATTTTTTTCTGAGTGTCGTGCCGCGTGCTGTCTCCGACCAATAGATTGGTCGCCTGCCATCAGCTACGAGAGGACGACGCATCGCTGCTGGCCATGGCTCGTTCGTTTTTCTCCCTTGCCAGAAGCACTTGTTCCCACTTTCGCTCTTCACGTTGTGACTTGCAACTTTATTTTATTTTAATCGCCCTGTATCAGAAAAATGAACAGTGTGTGTTGTACACTAGATTCCAGCTCAGCTTTTCCTCCAATCAGACCCGACCAAATAGTAACCGTGGCCTGTAAATGCCGTCGACGTGCTAACCCTAGGATGCTGTCAGTTGACGAGCCTCGTTCCTGCGTTGAGCAGAGCCGCAGCAAAGGACGAAAGCGCCGTCGATCTGGAGGTGGACCAATGGGAAAGGAGCTCTCGGCGGAACAGAAAGCGATTGTCAAGATGTACGTGACGCGCGGGGCCAATGAGGGCATCGTCACGTGCTGCTACTGTGACAAGGAGATCTCGTCGCGTAATGTCGATCGCTGGGCGTCGCACTTACGGGGATGTCTCAAGACACCGGACGATATCAAGGCCCAGATCCGACCGTCTCGTGGTGTCAGTGAAGCAACAGAAATTACAGGTAACGGTTCCTCAGCGTCCGTGCCAGTGGTGTTAGAACCACCGAAGCTCGAGACGCAGACGCCAAGTGCGGCAGTTCTTCCAGCTCCACCAGTAGAAGTGGCTATCGCCGCGCCAACGAGTGTCTCCATGATCGCTCCAAGTCCGCAGTTGTCTTCGGCACTTCAGTCACTAGGCAGCAGCTTTAATGAAGTGTTCAAGGTGCACGTGTCGAAGGATTATATGAAGTTTAATGCGGCGCACTTTATTGCTTACAAGGTATCGATCCCGCTGCTGTGGATTTGTAGCGGCCAGCAGGATAGAAGCTGTTCTGACTCGGTGCTTTTTGGATGGTTGGTTGGTGGATATGTGTCTGGTTTGTAGGGGTTTCGGGAAAAGCTCCATGGACACAACTACCGCTTAGCTGTCACGATCACTGGACAGGTTGGCAAGGATGGCTATGTCGTAGATTTTGGCGAGATCAAGAAGATCTCACGGGTTATCTGCAATGAGTTGAACGAATCATTCCTCGTACCGATGAACAGTGATGCTCTGAAGGTATGAATGGCGCTAGCAATACTGTCGAGTGTTTCGTGGTGCATCATGATGCGTTGTGGGTGGTGATTGCCGCAGATTTCTTTCGATGGCACGAATGTACACATTGTCACGGAGGACATGGCCCAGTTTAGGTGAGCATACCCGCGTGTGTGTGGTTGTTGCAATGTGACGGTCATTAACGTTGTTGCACCGCTGTCTCTAGTTTTCCCAAGTCGGACTGTTCGTTGCTACCGATCGTGCACTCGTCAGCAGAGGAGCTCGCTATTTACATTGTACGTGCCCCCTCAGTTCACGCTGTGGCGTTTTCCGCTTGTTCGTACGTTTACCATCAACCATGGATGTATATAGAGCAATCAGCTGGTGGACGCTTTCACGCTCGTTGCGCTCCTGGTACGGACGTTGTGGTCTGCACCGCACTTGTTGGCTACTAATATGTTGTGTGGACTGCTCGACTACAGGAGCGCGGTGTGAGTAAAATCGAGGTCAGTATCTCGGAGGCCAATCAACAGTTTGCCTCTTATGAACGCACCATCTTAGCGTAAAGAGGCTTGAAACACACGGGGAGTCTGTTTAAACATCCAGGGACCTTTTAGCGAAGCATAGACGCGTGTTCCGCCATCGTTGCCTCGGCCAATTTTTGAGTCTGCAGACTCTCACCACTCATTGTACTGCTGTGTCGTTCACCTCGTAGTACCTGAAACATCTTTTTCTTTCACAAATACTACAGGAAAGTTGAAGCACCCGAGTGGATGGCTACTGGATGACGTGACACGAGCACCGGCTTTGCACTCAAGTCCGTCGTACATCATTTTAACCTTTAAGCGCAGTAGCCACGACCAAAAATAGTGGTCGAAATCAAAAGATCGGATTGGAATTTATCCAATCACTGTAGTCTGCTCACGCCGCTCGCCACCCTGCTTCGTCCGTCGGTAGCCAACCAAAAGCCGTGAGGTGACCTCGCCCCTGTCAAAGCCGATAGCGGCCAACCGAACCCACCAAAGTGATAGACATTTGTCGAAACGACCACGAGTGCGCACTCCGCTCCCTCTCTCCGTTTCCTTTTCCACAAGAGACCATCATTCCTGACAAAAATGTACAGCAGCAACAGCGGTGATCGATACAACGACTCTTCCTCACGTCGGGACCACGGTGGAGGTGGCTACAGCGACGGCTATGGCGGTTCTCGTGGCGGAGGCGGAGGCGGCTACAGTGGAGGTGGCGGTGGCTATGGCGGCGGTGGCGGAGGCGGCTACAGAGGCGGCAGCAGCGGCGGCTTTGGAGGTGGCGGCGGCGGCGGTGGCGACCTTGGCTCGAACTTGGACACGCACATCCAGTGGGACATGTCGAAGCTGCCGGTGTTTGAAAAGAACTTTTACTATGAGCATCCGGATGTGACGAAGCGCTCGGAGGACCAGTACGACAGCTGGAAACGCGAGCACCAGATCATTGTGACGGGCAAAGGCGTACCCAAGTGCGTGCTGTCGTTTGAAGAGGCGTCGTTCCCTGAGTATGTGCTGGAGGAGGTGGTGCGGCTCGGGTTTGATAAACCGACGGCGATTCAGTGTCAGGGCTGGCCCATGGCACTCTCTGGACGCGACATGGTGGGCATTTCGGCCACGGGGTCGGGCAAGACGCTGGCTTTCTTGCTGCCTGCGATCGTGCACATTAACGCACAGGTTCGTGCTTGGCAGGAGACTCTGTCTCGAGTTGGTTTTATGTATTGGGGATAGTCGTGGACGCATCTTTTCTAGTGCCAATGTGCTACTGCAAGAAGAGAGTAGGGGCGTTGTTGTGTGTTGATCACGACGATCGTTCACGTGGTGAACGAGACACACGCGAAGCGCGAGGGTTTGAAACGGTCGTTACGTGGTTGCGGATCACGTAACTTCGTGCACTGCGGGAAGTGCTTATCATAGTGTCGTAAAGCACACACAATGCAGTCCAGAGGCGCTTGTTGACTGGCAGCCGACGGTGTTGAGTACCAGTCAATCGGTCTTGGAATCTGGTGGCGTGATCTCTTCTGTACTGCAAGAACGTGCACGCAACGCACGAGTTCGAAGCAGATAAGTCACCGACCTGTTGGACAGATTGTGCTAGCAGCCCGCAGCTGCCTTTTTCTTCTTTTGCCGGCGTCCTTGTGACCATCGATTGGTGCGATTCTTGCATTGGTGCGTTGTGGGCGAAGGCCAGAAGAAAAAGCAGCATGCGAACCTCAAACCCCTCGACGCTCGCTTGTGTTTGCTTTCTCGTGCAACCCTGCGTGTCTGGTAAGTCTCTACTCACTAACACTTGACCTGTTCTATTTGTGTGTGTGGTGTTGTGTAGCCTTACTTGCAACCCGGTGACGGTCCGATCGTGCTGATCATCGCCCCAACGCGTGAGCTGGCGGTACAGATTCAAGCAGAATGTAACAAATTCGGTGCGAGCTCCAAGATTAAGAACACGTGCGTGTATGGGGGCGTCCCTAAGGGTGGACAGATTGCTGACCTTCGCCGCGGCGTCGAGATTTGCATTTGCACACCCGGTCGGATGATTGATATGCTGAGCATGGGCAAGACAAACCTGCGCCGCGTGACTTACTTGGTGCTCGATGAAGCTGATCGCATGCTTGACATGGGTTTCGAGCCACAGTTGCGAAAGATTGTGAGTCAGATCCGTCCTGATCGTCAGACGCTGATGTGGTCGGCGACGTGGCCGAAGGAGATTGTGTCACTGGCGAACGACTTTTTGACGGACTTCATTCAGGTGACAGTTGGATCGCTGGAACTGACCGCGAACAAGAAGATTAAGCAGATTGTGGAAGTGATGGACGACCACCAAAAATACTCTGTGCTGCAGGACCACTTGCGCGATATTTACGAGGGCGGTCGTATCATCATTTTCTGCGAGACGAAGCGCGGGGCAGACGAGTTGAGCCGTAATCTGCGTGACACTCGGTATATCTGTAAGGCAATCCACGGTAACAAATCTCAGGAAGAGCGAGACTATGTGTTGCGTGAGTTTAAGGAAGGCAAGACGCAGATTCTGGTCGCTACGGATGTGGCATCGCGTGGTCTGGACATTAAGGACATTCGCTACGTGGTCAACTTTGACATGCCGAAGAATATCGAGGACTACATTCACCGTATTGGTCGTACTGCACGCGCTGGTAACAAGGGTACGTCCATTTCTTTCTTCACGGCTAGCAACAACAGCCGACTGGCCGCACCACTGGTCAAGATTATGGAGGAGGCCGGGCAGGAAGTACCCCGTGAGCTACGCGATCTCGTGGGCCGTGGTGGCTATGGCGGTGGCGGAGGCCGTGGTCGCGGTGGCTATGGCGGTGGAGGTGGCCGCGGTCGCTGGTGATCGCTCCGTGCGTGGCGTGTCCAGTCTGGAGTCACATCAAGCGTTTGCAAACAGTGTAGAGAGTACGGTGCCGTTCGCTTTTTCGTAAACTAACTTGCAATGGAGGGTGTCATCGCCATTGCGTTCAAAAGGTTGCTATTGATATTTTATACGACATTGTTTCAGCTGCTGCTACACTACTGCATCAGCGGACCTCACAGGTGTGGTCCCAACCGCTTCATCTTGGTCATTCGGAATCAGTCGATCGAAGCACTCGTAATCTACAGTAACGCGATCGCGTTCAATGACAGCAAAGTCGTCGAAGCGCATGTCGTACGCAAAGTCATCCCAGAAGTACATCTTGCGTGCGTACACATTCTCCGAAAAAGTCGTATCGAGACCCGTGAGCAACGCAATGACCGCGACACGTGATTTGGACAAGTCTTCCATGGAATAAAACTTATCGAATGGCGAGTTCTCGTCAATGACATGGATCAGCGTCGCTGGCAATTTGATCGATGGCCACTCGGCTGTTACAAGTGGCACGTCGTACATCTGCCGGAGTCCCGTGCGCCGGTTTGTGAGGATCACGCCAATGCGGAAAAAGTTATCGTGCACCTCCCCGGAATGCCGTGTATTAGCAGCACGGAAAACGAGGCAGCGATGTCCATAAATGGTCGTGATCGTCATGTGGGACGAGAAGTGGATGTGTGCTCTCGGTCGAGCAAACTTGGACCACGCGATGCCAGTAATGATTGTCACAGTGATGATCCCCACCATTGACTCAATGAACACGACAACGTTCATGTAAACCGCGTCGGGCTTCGGTGCGATCGATCCATAACCGATGGTTGCCAGCGTATGGACACTCATGTAGAACGCGAGCTCGTAGTTCGAGACGACCATGTCGCTATAAACTGCAATGTGGTCCATGTCAAACCAGTACAGCAGCCCAAAGGTAAAGTTGATGACCAGGAATGACAGCACAAACACGACGATAATTCTTGGCCACCGCACGTGGAGTGCACTCTGGTAAATCCGCATGAAGCTGAAGGACTTGGGGATGTGGACTGGCGAAATACGCAAAAAGCGAGGCGTGTCCTCTACTTCCATCGACACGACGGACATTGTCGTCTGAGGACGCTGGCGCCGCTGAGAAACACCCTCATCAACCTCTCCACGACCGTCGCGACCGTCAGGGTCGTTTATGGCGGTGAGATCGTTTTTCTGCTCCTTTTCTTGCGAGCTGGAGCAAGCGTTACCCCCCATAGATGCGGGCCCCGCCACTTCTCGTTGGAGCAGATGTCGCGGTCGCAGCACATCGGGACTCTCGAAAGACCTACACCCTACTTCGTCATGATGGGCATCCCAACTCCTGTGCCGGACATTGACATCTACACCATCCACTGTTGCTAGTCGCCCTTCGCTGAGCGTGGCCCGTTCAATCTCCGGATGATATCGATCGATGTCTCTCCAAATCTGCAAGCCTCCTCTTCGAGCGGCGCGTGTTTCGGCTGACGGAGCTTTTGGAATTCGCTGTGTTCCAAACGGTTGCTGCAACAATGGCTCAAACAATGGCTCAAGCCCCATTGCAGACTTTTTCGGACCAGGCTTCTGCGAAAGCGACACGAAAGGGTGAGGTAAGACTGGCACCTCATTGTCCGTGACCGTCGATTGACTGTCCCCTGATGCTGAACTTGAGCTCGACACGTCATTTGCTGAGCTCTCCGAAAACAAGTCTTGATCATGAGGAGGAGGCCTATCCTTGTGATAATATGACGCGCGGACTTTCTGCTGTGAACACTGGCACGCTACATCCTTGCCTTCACTTTCGTGGCTGTTGGGGGGACACATCCTCTCGTTGGATCCAACCAGCTGGAGGTATTGGGCATCATCGATCGGAGCAGACTCCACAGTGCTCAATCTTGCAAAGTCCATGATAACCTCCGCATTCTGCTCGTTAAACTCGAGCATCTCCGCGAAACGGTATCCCCACACCAGATTTGCAGCAGTATAGATATATCGCTCGGACACTGTGTCTTGCAGCGTGGAGTCAACACCAGACATTGCGACCTCCACAAGCATATCGGACTGAGCAATGTCATTCTTTGACATCTGATACAGCGGACTGCTTTCATCAATCAGGTGTACGACCGCCACACCCATGCGGAAGGTGATGAAATTATTTTGCTGCAGCTTGAGGTTGTACGACGTCAGCACTTTCGTCGAACAAGCGGGGTCGTCCGCAGCGTTCTCGACGCTTTGTGCACTCGGAGGTTGCGAAAGTCTTCGCTTTAGCGTAACTTCATTGTCGTGAGCACGCACGTGCCTAGTCTTGTGCTCCACCCGCAGCAAATTCACCTTGAATGCAGCCTCCATGATAACGTCGTGTGTCACGTCTCGCGATTGTGTGGCATTTGCCACTCGGACGACGAGTGCGAGGTGCTTTTCACCGTAGGGCTGCACCACGCAGACTTTGCTGAAAGCTACTTTTGCCTGCGGCTTGGCAAATTTGGCAAACACGAGACCCGTGCCAGCCGATACGACCATCATGGACGCAAACGACTCGACGGACATGATCACATTGCCACACGTGTGCGTGGGGTATACAACACCAAAGCCAATGGTCGTGAACGTCTGGTAGCTCAAGTTGAAAGCTTCGAGAAACCCGGTTGGATCACCACAGATACAGCACGTAACAGCGGCAAAGAAGAAGAGGTTCACCATAAACACAGCAAGTAGCACCATGAGTAGCATCGGCCAGCGCATATTGAGCAGCACATACAAAAAGTCCTTGTACGGCGTTCTCGGATTTGCATTTGTACTCACGCTTGGAAACAGCGAATTCGAGGGCAGTCGAATGAATTGTTTCCAAAATGGCATGTCTTCAACGCGAGAGCCTGCGTGGAAAATCGACGTGTTGCCTTGGACTCCATTCTTCACCTTGACGCCGTGCCAAATATGTACCCAATCTTTCAGAGCAGCTGGGACCCGTTGCGTCCCTACATCAAGCGTCCCTCGATTCTGAATCCGCTTTTTTGATGCCGGCATGACGTTGGGAAGGAATAAATAAACACTGGAGATGAAGACTGCTGATACAATAGGGTGGAAATGGCTGTATTTGCAGCTACCGAGAAATAATGATACCGAGACACTGGGAGAAGGAAGACAAGTTCAGGTCTGAACTTTTGTATCATATGTCACACGCGTGGGATTCCACGCTGTGACTGCTTCTGGGCTGGACTAGAAACGACAACTGCACCGAAAAGATGGAAACACGAGTCGCGAAGAACGACTGGTTGACACGTGAGCGTCGGCTGTGAAATAGCCAGCGGGACGGGAGATAACGCATTTGAACTTGGGTGTGTCTGAGAAGAAGCAGGAAATGATAAAAGTTGCCTAGTAAAATGGTGACAGTAAGTGAGAAGCTGCTCGATGTCGCCCCGACTCGGTACATTATGCAACTACTGATGCTGATCGCAATCCTGCTCTTCTCGATAATCGCATCGTGGCGAAAAAGCTACTGCGTCTGATGTCCCGAACCTGATCGAAAGGAATGACACCATGAGTTTCGATACAAAAGAACTGACATCTTCACTGCCTCTGACTCGGAGATATCAAGACGAATGAATGGGACCTGACGCCCTTTGCTGACAATCGTTATGACGTTTGATGCAAAGGGCATGACAACTAATACATGTACCTGTCGCTTGCACTTAGTAGACATAATAGTCAACGAGGGATCCCGCACGCTGGTTTATTCTCAAAGGGTCGCTGGTCGCCCCATGTCAAGCGCAACACTTTGCAGAAAAAAAGACAGCCTCGAGTTTGGTCTGCACTTGTTCGAGAAAGCGCGACTGTTCTTTTGGTTGGTGGTCTATCGACCACTTGCATGTGGGTGGTTGACATATCAACACTGACGCAAGCGCTTCACACGCGTGCCTGAGCACAGTTCGCAACAGTCTTGTTTCGAAACATGTTTGCTTGCGAGCAGAAAGCCTGGGCCGTCATAAGCTCAGCCAAGTAAGTACACGAAAGCTGTGCGTCCTGCCTGTCTTTTCATTTGTTTACCACGCTTGTCTTGTTGTAACTCGAATAGGAGTCAACATCACAGCCCAGCACATCAGTCCATCCAGACAGTTGACATCATTCACTAAAACGTGGTCAACCTGGACCCAGCAGCCAAACTGCAAGCACTTGTCCAGACGCGTGAAAAAAGCTCGGGCACTTCACTGGGTAATGTCGCCATGACGTCTTCCACTGGATACTTTGATGCGCTCCTCCTTGTCCAGTAACTCAAGACCACGCAAAACAACGCAGGAGGAAGAAACACCGCGACCGTCTTTCTTTTCCTAGAGAACCAGGCGCCTGCCTATTCCGTTTTCAGTGGAAAGATCGGGCGGTTACATCGGGAGCTCGTGTCCAATTTCCTGATAGCCAAAGATGTTGCTGCCTGGCGTCACCGTCACGTTTGACATCGCCATTTCGCGGGGTAAATAGAAACTGTCGCTCGATCGTGTCCTTCTTTACTAAATACCGGCACTATTAGCACTAGGAGCACCACGAGAGACTTCTAGTTCCGCACATACTCGCAAGTCTTTCAGAACAACAAACGACCGGCCCAACGGCTCTCGAAAATGAAACGGCCGACTGACTCGTTCACACACACACCCGTCCCTCCCTCCTCCCTCCCTATCCCCCTACGCCATGCAAGAGCCTAATCGAGCCACAACTACGTGATTGAACTTCCCTCCATGTCTGCGACAACTGCCAATCGTCGTGCGACCGTTCGACGACCGCCTCGCGCCATCGATCCAGCTAACCATCTAACTATCGAACTATCGATCTATGTTTCTTTCTATATGACAACCTGCAAAAGCCGAGAGAGAGAGAGAGATGCTTACTCCATTCAAAAAGACACTTGAGACAGAGTTCGAGGTGGAAGCACCCACGACAAACGCCCTCACAACCCCTTTTTTCGTTTTCTCCTCTTCCACTCGCACCCACACTTTCTCCACACTCGACCTCAAAACAAAAACAAAAACTACAGACAACCCAACCCAACCCAACCCGCCAGTCAGTGAGTCAGACAGACAGACAAGTTGTCAATTCGTTCTTTTGTAAGCAAAAGCCCACCTGACGTCAGGCCAGGTCCAGGTCCAGGTTAACGTTCAATCGATCGATCGATTGATCCGACTTTCGTCCCGACTCTCTCGCTTGATGACGGAACGGTCGCAGCCGCTGGCGCTCGTCCGTGTAACAGAACTGGAAGTTCCTTTCGACCGAAGCAGTACTAGAAGTATCAATAGCAATCGTAGCAGCTGTCGTGAAATGGAGCGTCTCCAGGCCGAATTGGGTCTCGAGATCCAGCCGCAGCGTCTGCATCGTCAGTTTACGTTGAATGTCTTGCCCGTGAGTGCTGCAAGTCGAAGCTCCGTGTCTCGAAGTGGCGTCTTGGAAGCCTTAGCCCCTGATGCTTTGGAGGACGTACTGAGTCGATGGGAGGAGAATCAGGTCAAATGGCGTCGTTTCGCTGGTTCAAGGACGAAAAAGCAGGACTTTGGACGGGATATTGACGGGGACGAGACGGTTCCGATGCTAGAGGATGGAGGACATCTCTTTGAGAACGTCCGACGACCAGAGACTTTTGACGTGACGTTTGGGGCTGGAGATCTCGGTCTGGAAGTCGGGATTGAGGCAGTGAAGAACAAAGTGGTGGTCAAAAGTGTTCAGATGGAGACGTGGATTCAAGCTGTGGTGGCTCCACTGGCTCCAGGGACAAGGGTGAGGAAAGGCTTGACCGTGGAAGCTGTGAATGGCCAGACTGAGATGTCGGTGGAAGACGTGCTGGATGAGCTGCAGTTTCGTAAACGACCGATGACTGTGACGTTCCGTCGCGCGACGATGGTCGTGTGTAAACTTTGCGAGACCAAAGTCGACGCGAGCAACTTGGACGAACATATCAATTACTGCGTCTTGTCCAAGCGGGTGGAGCTCGAAGCGGATGTTATTAACGACTCGTTGGTGAAATTCACGGCATCGATCGATGCGTCGCTGGTTGAAGTTGATGCAGTGGGCAAGCTGGACGAGTTGCATGCGTACCATGCACTGCGCATGGTAGCTGTCCAGACGTCGTCGTGTGACGTGACTAGCGTGGATGCATTTGCACTCTGTGCTCGACTCGTGAAGATCATCGATCGGATACGACAACAGGAAGAGACGTTGGAGCTTGACGTCAGAGGAGTTGCATATTGTGTCAAGCTGCGCAACTTGATCCACGCCAAGATGAGCAAAATGCGGGCATCCCACAAGATGATGTTTCAGCAAGCTCCGATTGAAATCATGCGGTCGCCGTTGAAGCGAACCAAGTCACTGGAGAGCATTAAAAACCGAAGCTCGTTGCGATCTCGAAGACGCTCGAGCTTGAGACCGACTTCCTATCGAGTCTCGATACGTGATTTCCAAATCGTCAAGCCAATCTCAAAGGGGGCGTTCGGCAAAGTATACCTTGCTCGGAAGAAGACGACTGGTGACCAATACGCGATAAAGGTGCTTGCAAAAGAACACTTGCTTCGCAAAAAACAGGTACAGCATGTTTATAGATTTATTGCGTGCCTACAAGCGCAGTGCTGACTACTGATCACTTGCTTTTGTCACGTGGCGCTGCAGATCCAGCAGATTGAGACCGAGCGGAATATTTTGGCTAGTGTGGTGAGCCCGTTCGTCGTGAAGTTGTTCTGGACGTTTCAAACCAAGTAAGTAGCTTGATTTTGTGTTGATGGGAAGACGCTGCCTTAGAAAAAAAGACAAGCAACGATTAATCATGTATGCGGCTGTGTTTGGATCTTGGCCAGGCGTAATCTGTTTTTGGTGATGGAATATCTCCCTGGTGGTGATTTCATGTCGTTGTTAGAGTGTATTGTACAGCTGGAAGAACAGGTGAGTTCGCGCTTTGCAACTGTGATGCAAGTGACGTCTGTTGACAGTGCTGACGACTGCTTTTCTGTTGGTAGGTGGCATGCGTGTATATTGCAGAGATTGCGATCGCACTCAACCACTTGCATACGAAGGGCTGTGTCCATAGGTTCGAGATGTGTAGAGGTTGATTGTGTATCAACTACTGTTCTCATCCACTGCTTTCGTCTCCCTATTTGTTGGCATTGGTCCATGTTGCACAGAGACCTAAAGCCCGACAATATTCTGCTTTCGTCCACTGGCCACATCAAGGTTTGTTCACGTTTCCATCTTCGCTATGTGGTCGTAGTGTCGGTTCCAGCTCAATGTCACATGTTACTGATTTTTTCTCTTCCATAGTTAACCGACTTCGGCTTGTCCGAGGACGCTGTAACGCTTAGTGATATTGACTCGGATCCTGACGACGAATGTGTGGCCGAAGATAGCGAGGTACGGGATAGCAGTGCATCGGAAGTTCTGCCATCCACGCTGGAAGATGACCGCCCGCGTTGCATCTCAATGTCCAAGCGAAATTTGAAAAAGCAGTCCGCGTATCACACATATGGACGATGCGGGACTCCCGATTACTTGGCACCGGAGATCATTCTTGGTGCTCCTCATGGTCCCCCTGTGGACTACTGGGCACTAGGCATCATTCTCTACGAAATGATGGTAGGGTTTCCTCCATTCAATGATGACACGGTGGATGCAATTTTTGAAAATATCTTGGAACGGCAAATCCTTTGGCCCGATGGCGAGAAGTGTTTGTCAGCTGAGGCGGTGGATTTGATCGATAAGTTGCTTGATTCGAACCCGGAAACGCGTATGGGTTGGGAGGGAATCAAAGAGCATCCGTTTTTTGAAGGCATTAATTGGGACACGATTTTGGATTCCGTGCCTCCATTCGTGCCGACACTGGAAGGGCCGACCGATACGAGCTATTTCAATAACCGCAATCTCACGGACATATTCATTGATGATAGCGACTTTGATGTCATTTCTCGCTCGGCATGCAGCAGTCAGAACAATGTCGACTTTGGGCCAGAGTGTGACGATCCGTCGCTGGGTGTACCCGACTCGAAAGCATATGAGGACTTTACTCGAAACAACAATGCAAGCAACGTTTCTGCTGCGACAGCAGATGTTGATACCTCGTGGGGGACCACCGGGACATTGGGTGCACTAGACTCGATGGGTGCTACAAATAAGGAACACATGGGCCGGGTCTTACAGACGGAAGACAGCAACAACCATTGTCGATTCCCTAGTGGAATGTACGGCAGCACCGATGACTCCAAACTCTGCGATGCATTCAGGTCTTTCAGTTTTACCAATATGAACGCGCTTGCTGCAGCATCTCAAGCCGAAGCGGAAATGATGACGGACGCTACACAGCAAAACGAAGGGGTCGAGTTCGGTCCATCAATCTTCATCTAGCTACAGTGAAACAGCCTGATTGTGTGTCATTGCCCTCTCCTCGATTTTTTTGAGCTCGCCCGCGTAAGATAAAAGTAATACATTTCGAGAACCGCGTGACGTCAATATCCCAAAGTCTGCAGGCAGCACCTGGTTTTCTGCAAACAATCGTCTTGTACCCATTGTGTTACAGGAAAAAGTCGTCTACTTCTTGCTCCGCTTTCTTATCACTCTCCTCCTGTGCTGTCTCTGGAATTCCATCGTCATCTTCCTGGTCGACAAGGGCCGGTGTGTGTTTCTGCTTTTCTCCAGACTTGTCCCGCTTGCTTCGGGCCTTCTTCTGCTTCTTCACTATTTCCTTCGTCGGGTTCTTCAGCAAGAGGTCAACCGCTGATCTCGTCTCCTTCGAAGCGCTCGAGTCCTTCGACTTGCCCTCGTGAAACAAAGAATCCACC
>JH598174.1:439238-479006 GCA_000173235.2 Hyaloperonospora arabidopsidis Emoy2
AATGCCTCTTCCGACTCTTCCTCTTCGAAACGAGCAATCGCCTCAGCACGGAGTTCGTCCTGACGCTTTTGTTTCTCCTCAGAGTGAGGAGTTGACGGATACAGTGGAATGTACGATTCGCTTTTCGGGTAGTAGTAGATGTACATCATCTGCTCACGGTACAAGATGAACTGCTTTTCGTACTCCGCCTTTTCTGCTTTATCATGTGCCTGTAACGACAATCACCACAGAAAAGCATAAACTTAGTCACACCTTTTCACTGCATTTATGACGATACAGAAAGGACTTTTTACCTGCTCGATACACTTTTTCGTCTGACGCAACTTCCGCATGACTTTTACGCGCTCAAAAAACCGCGGCTACACAAACATTTACAAGTAATGCGTCATTAGCTTCTGACATACCGTATCCGGTAAATACAGAATAAGACAAATACAAGGTGTAACACTGCATAACAAGACTTTGAGAATGTATAAAAACTCACTCGCTTGCACTTTTCGGCATTCTGCTTCTCCACTGCAGCTTGATCCTTTTTCTCGTACTGACAGCCGTCAGCAACATAAATACAATTCAGTAAGTTAAGCACAAAACAACAACGATATGTCAAAGATATGATGTGACAACACCCACTTCTTCCTTAAGTTGCTGCAATTCTGCTTTCTTGGCTCGTCGCGTGGCGTCAGCTATTCCCTGCACAAATCAATATTATTAATATCAGTTTTCAAGTATACTGCATTTAACAGCATTAATGTGGTGGTCCACGCCCAACCGTACCCCACGACTGAGGAAGCGCTCAAGGCCTCGGATGCGGTTTTTGAGGGACGGAAGTTTCTTCATCTGCTGCACCTTCTTTGATTGTGCATTCTTGAAGCGAAGACGCGTTCCTGCCGCAAATTGCAATACACCGGTTAAATTTTAACAGAATAATTTGCAGAAGAATGCGACGCGATGTACCTGCTGTAGGTGCCATTTTGCAGAATAGCGTGACGTTTGGTTGGTCGACAGCGTGGTGGTGTGCACGACATAGACTAGCGGCGGGTCTCTGTTGTTAAAAAAATAATTGACGCAGGTTGTGTCGATGTTATGTTATTGCCGTATGGAGGAGCTGAATCGATGCGCCGTTATCCAGTAAAGACAGGTTGGAGCGGAATAAAGAGTTATGCTGGAAAAGGTAGCTTAAATCTGTATAGTCAGGACCGTGACGTCTGATAACCCCAGAAAATAGCTTTAAGGATCACGCTGCGAAGGGACTTTGTAAGAGGAAGTTGTAGTAATGTCTGAGACATTTTGTAGTTGGAACCTTGATAACGCCGAGAACAGTTTCATACAACAGCCGCTCACGCATCGTTTGGGTTAGAGACGATAGTGAATGCCATTACAATACAAATAACAGTAGCAAGCAGCGTATTCAGCTCATTTTTTTCTTTCGGGGAGTGGGAATAAACAAACGGGTGTAAGGGTCCACTGCTACTATTTCGATGATGGAAGATCGCCTTGTGCAGTTCTTTTCTCTTGACCTTGATTTGGGTCCTTTATCTCTTGTTCTTGGTTTACAACTTCGAAAATAAGGATAAGCACTAGTCAAACTGCTGGAGAAACCTGCCTCGTTATTCAAAGCGAGAGATGAAGAAGCAGGCAGGGTACGTCACAAGGTCGATTCCTTTTGCGCAATTGGGAAACAGATGCATGTGCTTCTCTCGAATTTTAATCGCTGCAACTAAAGATGCGTTGCATCGCTTGCATAACGCTAGACACACTTCTTATCGTCCTTATATGAACGTGGGACCGGTATTTATCTACTCGCGTGTGAGAAGCTGCGGCATTCTTTGCTTTGCGTTTGAGTGAGCAACTTCTCTCACATCCAGTCCTGCGCTGCTATTGCTAGTGTTGATTGCTAGTGAAGGTGAGCGACTTAGAACCGACTTACTGGAAATGAAAAGACTGAAGAGCTATAAGAGGCATCAAAGGACGAATGCAAGTTGAAGCAGCGACATCCTACTACTTTCCTCTTGCAATAGAAGGCAAGCAAACAGATGGAGGGAATGGGAAGAATCATGATCTTTTCTAGACAAATTTTGAAATGTTTTAGAGCTAACCCAATCTGCCTTCCCTTCCACGTCTTTTGGCTTATTGCGACACAAACCGGGCGTCATTATTCCCTAAGTTCGCAAAGTGCTACGTACATTACAACATCGCAGTCCTACACTTCTATCAAGAAGGAGGATACTACCTCCCACATGTACAAGCGACTCACACGTGGGTATATACAGTATATCATACTTCATAAATACAGTACCGTACTTCGTAAATACGGTATCATACACGGTATTGAAAGCTTAAGATTAGTGTTCGATATTAAATTATTTTTGAAATGTGCCGTTATTAAAAACGTTTAATATTAATCAAATATTTTAAATAGATTTTTAATCAACAAATGTCAGATTGCTAAAAGTGGCCGTCAGCTCGTGATTTTGTGGCGTTTTTGTAGTTAGATCAGATTATACCTTCCTCCCATAACGATCTCTACGAAATCGTCGCCCAGGTACGGATCCAGGATGGTGCCCGCGTCGTCGGCCATTCGGAACTCGCCTTGCCCGATATCGTCGTCTTCCTCCTCTTTCTGCTCCTGCTCGGCTAGCTGCTGCAGGCGCCGCTCTTCCTCCTTCTCGCCGGTCGTGGCTAGCACCATGGTGTATAGATCGGAGCGTCTCTTGGCCAACGACCGTTTCAGCTGCGCCGAGTTGTAGGCGATGGCGACCTGTTTCTCGCATTTGCCGAGCCCAAGACGAACACGCTGCTTGGTGCGCACTCTATTGTTCGCTTTGTGGTTTTGCTCGCCACCTACAGCACCGGCCGGGTCGCTATGCACTTGGACGAGCACATTGGTGAGATCGCGCATGACGTGGTCATCGACTTGCACCCAGACCAAGGCGGGCTTCAGCTTGCGCGACGCCAGGATGTTCGTGTCCTCCATGCGCATCGCTAGAACGTACGCAAACTGATCCAGCAGAAGATCGCAGCGCTTCTGGTCGCCGGCGGCGATCCGCGCCAACGCCGTGCGGCACTGCTAAAACAAGGGACCCTGGCCCAGCTCGAGGAATGACGGCTCGTGTAAGCCGGCCAGGTTCATGCGCATGCTGTAGTATAACGGGTCGGTGACAAAGGCAAGCGTGTGAGCCGGCGTGTAGATCGTGCCAACGCTATGATGGACAAACCCGAGCAACGTGTCGCGGTCCGCATCGAGCACAGCGAAAATTGTCGGATCGATGGAAAGTACATAATGCGCGACATGAGCGAAACAGGCCCAAACTGCCGAGAATGTTGCATCATCCCCCTCCAGATGCATGATTGTGGCGCACAGCAGTGTCAGAAGCAGCGCCACTGCGGCCGTCTTCTTCCAGTGCTGGACGTCGAGGATGAAATTGCGGACCGGATCCTCCATTGCCACGTCCTCAAACTTATCATCATGATCGATGGAGTGCGGCATGCTTATCAGAACGGATTTTACAAGCAGGTTGTGCTTAAGCATGGCAAGAACAGTGCACCAGCGTGTTTTCGTAAACAAAGCTGTACGTCTTTTGCAGCTTCTCGACGCAACAGACGTCGAACATCGACGTCAGCAGGTGCACGCTGTTGATTTTTTTTACGATGAAGACGTTGGCCGAGACGATCTGCTTGATTTTGGGCAACTTACGCCAATCCTTGCACAGGTTGTGTCCGCAGTGCACCGCGCAGCCGGACATAAACGTGAACAGGCCGGACTCGAGAGCCTTCTGGCGCAAGCTTTTCATGACACGAGACGAATCCGTGCTAAAAGTCCACATCGGCTCTTCCTTGCGGAATGCATCGGCATTCATGGCGACTTCCTCTGGCACATCGACGTCGTCCTCCACATCCATGCCCACCGACCCACGAAGACGATGATGCGCGTTCTTCAGTCTCTCGAGTAGTTTCACCCCAACCCACGAAGACGATGATGCGCGTTCTTCAGTCTCTCGAGTAGGTTCACCCCGACCCACGAAGACGATGATGCGCGTTCTTCAGTCTCTCGAGTAGGTTCGCCGGCGTCTCGCGATTTAGGTTCATAGAGAAGTGCATGAGAAAAAGTGAGAGGCCCGCACGCCATCATGTTAAGGACCTGCTTCCCTGCCTTGTACGTCGCGCCATCGAGTGTCATGAAAATATTTTTGAATGTGCCGATCACCCGGATCACCTCCTTTTGAACGACTATGTACTCGTTGTTGAGCAGTCGACCGCCGATAGCGTCATGTTCTGGGAAGCAGTACGAGGGGCGAATCTTGGCCAGCCAACCGTCCAGTGATCGCCTTTGAAAAGCGTGAACGATGCCGCTGAGCGATGCATCGTGCACGCCAAAAGCTCGTCGGCTTCACTTCGATCATTGGTAGTCATGGAGTCACACCAACGAGGCGAAGTGAACGACGTGCGCATCGTCGACGACAGCGCAGGGCGCTTGCTGGGTCTGACCTCGATCAGCTCGTCATCCTCGTCCGACACATACTGGTGTGATATGCGCCCTGCACGCAGCAATCCCAAACCCTTCGGTACTGGTAATATGTTAATCAAGTCGGCAAACAATAACAACGAGAAAGCAAGCGATGTCTGGCGTACCCCGGGGCATTGTCGTTGTTGGCGTGCCGATGGAACCCTTGGGTACCCCAGACGAAAGTCTTGCCGCAGTGTTTGCATTCAGCCAGGTCGCATTTCCTGTTGCCCATCGCTGGCATGCGATTGAACTGAAGCGTAAGCGCCGAGGTTGGTCGCCCGGCCATCGAAGAAGGAGATGAGGGTTGGGATTGTGCGCTGGAAATTAAAAACATTAAAAAAGGCCTCCCTATTTCAGGGCTCATTTTAAATGTCCGTTTTAAATTTAATAAAAAATGTACGCATCCATTCTTAAGATACATAATCCATATCGATATTTCGTCGAGGATTTTACTTTAAAAGTGACAAGATAGCGTAGCTCTATTTTTTGATGGACAACGTCGAAGATAACGTCGTGGGCGACTTGTTCCGGCAAAATGGGGAGGACAACGGATACGACCCGAATGACTACGTGCAAACGATTGATGTGGGAGAATCAATGCCGCTTTTTCACATCTCTGTAGCCGATGACGATGGTGGAATACCCGGCTCACTCTTTGCTTGTGCCGTCTGGAACGGAGCGGTTTGTTTAAAATTATTATCGCACCTGGAGCTTTATAGCAGGTGAAGGATGACGTGATCAAACGACTGCGCAATTGACAGCTGTTTTTTCTGTATCTTTTCAGCGCTTTGTAGCCATGTATTTCGCAAAACATCCGGATTTAGTGAAGGGTCGACGTATTGTCGAGTTTGGTGCAGCGTCGTAAGTGGTACAGCAATGGCTTACGAAATATGAAGAAATAGTAGGACAAATGTAATAATGACCGTCATTATTACTGCTGAAAATGGGTGTGTGTAGGGCATTGCCGTCGCTCGTGGCACTACATTTGGGAGCCAAAGTGACTGTTATGACTGGTGAGAGCTTTATGAGCTCTAATGTGTGACTGAGTTGGATAAGGTGTTGACAAGTTCAAGTGCTCTTGCAGACTACCCGAACGAGTTGCTACTTAACAATATTGCGACAAACATCCGACGAAATGAGCACCTACTAGGCACAGGGAGGCGTGTGGTGCGTGGACACCTGTGGGGCAGTGACACGGTGGGGTTATTGGCATGTCTCGAGGAATCGCCATGCGTGGAGATACCCCAATCAACTGCTGCAAAATCCACATGTGATGTCGACCCGATTGGGACTCGGTTCGACGTTGCAGTCGTTGCGGAGTGTCTGTGGCTGCATGACTCGGTGGGTCCATTATTTGCCTTTGCAAGCGTTTTTATCCCTGCGGTGGATAGAAACTAATGGTGGTCCGTCATGTTTCGTTTGTCATGCTGATCGAGGGCAGCATGAAGATCTGCTTCGATCTATAGACTCGTGCATAGCGCCCAGCGCACAGGTAAGAAGCAAGTAGCTGTGCGTTATAATGTTGTCGTACCTAACATTGTGTATCTTCGTTGCTGGCAAAACAGGTGTATGTGAGTTTCGCTCACCATGTGCCAGGGCACGAACAGAACGACTTGTCGTTCTTCACTAAGGCAAAGGAACTGTACAGATTTGTCGCCACCCACCTGGACACGTTAGCGTCACCACACGTCTACAACAAGGACTTGATTGTCGACCAGTACTTGTACGTGCTCACTCGATCCCGATAGAGCACTTTGAATCTAAAATCGAGTTGGTCGTCCACAAAAGGGTATGCTAGAATGTAGTCAGGCTACGACTTCTCGTTCACTAGCGAGCATTACCATCTGGTCAGAGCATCTGAGCATACGAGCTTGCACCTTGCATGAAAAAATAAGGTGTGCATCCAACAAGGCCCGACAGTAATTATTCTATCAAGGCCTTGATTGTTTATTGCGTCTTACATAGGTAACCGATTGGCATAGGAATAACAGCGAAGTCGCTCATGCCGCATTCCGGATGACTACGTTGGTATTCTACAAATAGGGCTACAATGATATCTTCGAAAAGGTGCGCTGGATACTTACTCAACGATATAAGCAAAATCGAAATAGGTCGTAACTTAGCAGTATGGAAAGTGGATCACGCTTAGACGAATACCAATAGATGCTGCAGCGCACCCCTTAAGGAGAATATGTCTGAATTTTCGTCCTCACTGTTTAGAAATGCAGCCTGACCTCTCAAGGAGAATAAACCTGCATGTTCATCCTCTCCGCATATCATTTCTGTAGTCAAATCGATCCGTTTCTATGACCCAGACGCGCAAGCAAATCCAACGTCCTGCAGCTCGGTCACGATCTTTGTCGTCTTCGTTACGTCGACGACTTGCTCTATTGTATTGTTTTACAAGCTCAGAAACCCCCGTATTATTATATTTGGTTTTTTTTGGCAGTAGCTGGGGCGAGATCATACGCAGATTGCTTGACTGAAGACGTCACGCCTGGTTGAGAAACGAATGTACTACTCGGGTGATGGTACAAGAAAACAGTCTAATGGTTGGACCCAAGATTATGCTCCAACACGGAAAACGAGGGTAAACTGGATTGTCAAAACATCTTAACCTCTAATATTGTCTGACAGTAAACATATTCAATGCAACTATAATTCTTGACAGCCAGCCCGCATGCCTTGCTTATCGTTTGATGTCAAAAACATATAATCACTGACACATGGGTATGTCGTTGTATGTCGATGAGATGTGCTAGTTAGGTCAGTATACACTAACACCTGTAGTCATGACCGAAAGCTGGCATCCGATTGCACGATGAGTAAGTCGTTTACGGACTTCATACAATCGCTAGCGAAGAAAGTTACTCCGGCTGTAAGCCCTATATGTCAAATCGAAATGCTGCTATTCCACGCTTCTATATTGCATGTGTTACCGCTAGTATGATCAAAGAAAGCATTCACCCGCTCATAAACTACTAAATTGCCACTGTAGTGGACCGTCAAAGTAATGTTTTCGATGTTTTGTTAGGTCATGCGATCACCTAGAAAACATTTGCCAGAATACTTCTTTTTGCCTACGTCGATTACAGGTTACGGAGCACAAGAAACGTGAGTTCGGGATGTAGAACATAGTTTTTGATGGCTCGCTCTAAAATATACGTGGCTTCGAAGGAGGAAAAGGTGTATGTAGTGTTTGTGTGAGACCAGTTGTCTTATGGCTGCACTGAGCTTAGGAGGAGAAGCACTTTCTGTAGTATTTTGCTACCCGTCGATTTGGAGAGTCTCCGTTTCGTTTGGATTTCTATCGGTCAGAACAGCTGCACGATAAAAGGGAAGAATAAGCATACGATACATTCCACTGTCAAGAACCCGATGGGCGGAGGAGAGAACGCTACGTTGTTTCACGAGACCTGGAGAATTTCAAGCGCTTGTAAGTCAACCGAAAGGTCTTGTCATAGTGACGATAGTCCATCGAATTGTCGTGACATGTCAAAAACGACGGTCACATGGCTCATTTAACCGTTTTGTACATTGTCGCATTGATCCCAATTGTTGTCATCACCTCAGCAGTTACGCTGCGTATTCGAAAAGTAGAATTTGCTTCCTGTGACAAGCTACACGATTTATTTGGATGGGCTGCTTTGGTACGTCATCAGTTCAGAAATCATTCTGGGCTTCAAAGAATTAACACTCGGTGTAACATTAAAAGTTGGTCACCAATTTTGACCCTGGCGCAACTAATTGCACCAACAACATACGACAAAGAATAGACTGTGTAGAATAGGTTGTACAGCTGGCTTAGAGTGAAGTTGCATCCGTTCTAAAAAATGGAGTCATCAATATTCTGGGACGATATGTGGCTCAGCCGCGGTACCTATGCCTCACACGAGAAAAACCCAAGCAGAAAATGGACATTATGAAGCACTGATAACTTGTGCTATCAATCTGCCCAAATAATAGGAGATCGACAGAAGGATTGGTGTGCAAACTCTGGCGGTGCAAACGGTTTTCGATGTAAGTAGCAAGGTACGTGTCCCTTCTCGCCGACAAATGAAAGTGGGATCGACCACGAGGCTGTGGGAGCTCAATGAAAAAATAAATGCAAGTCCTTCATCGGTTGGTATGCTTAAAAGAAGACACGGGGCCACAAGTCTAACGGGTCGAAAGTGGTAAATAGATCCACGAAAAAACTCTACCTTTGTATATAGATCATGTGCAAAGCACGATAAGGCAGGGCCCAGCTGTACATGCAATCAGCGACCCACTTCCAACCGAAACGTCCATATCGACTGGCAACGTCAGGGCTCTGAGTCTGTTGGTAGTGAACTCACTTTGTCAGAGCTTTAGTAAATGCTCTGCTTCGCTTTTGTCTTTATCATGATTTTAGGCTGCCGACCCGTACCAAAAGTAACATATCGCTACAAACATGTGTCTGATCGGTACCATTACATGCATGAATGTTCTAACACACCACATGACTGCCTTTTTTTTTGCATCCCGAAAATGTATCTCACGTGTGTTCTAAATGATGATATGCATGCGACGTGTCGTAAGCCCGTAGTTCCATCTCGATCGGAGTGTTCGAAACGGAGCATACGAGCTCTGTCTGATGAATCAATCAACGTGGCCTCATACCTGTACTGTAAAGCCCACGAGGATGTCAACACACAATCGCTACTAGAAAAAGGAGCTGTCGATACGGTGTTTCAAGCTGTAAAAATCAGCTCAAGGGTACAAATCGGTAAGATCTAGAAGACGTGGGTCGTGTCTCTTTGTTCCTTCATGTGCGACAAAAAAAGTGACTTGAGAAAAGCGCTTCCATCCAAATCTACGTCAGTTCAATACAGTTAGCGCTAATCGAGCTGGAGCGAGTGTCACTTCACCCATTCGTCCATCCCGACGTTTGATTGGCTCAATAGCAACAGTACCGTTAAGTGCGTTCCCAAGCGTCGCAGCTGAACTAGAGCGAGCTCTAACACATCTGCGGTGGCGACCGCATTCGAGCCAGATAGCGAGCGAGCCACGAGCCGTAACCACCCGCTACGACCGACGTTACGTTCGCATTCACGCGCCATCTGTGACGCGGTTCTCCGTCTCCACCGCGCGATCTTTCGACAGCATCCGTGGGCGTCTGCTTGGGTTCAGCGCCTCCCTATACTTCGATTTTCGAGCCCCAACCAAGTCGTCAGTCTCATTTTCCTCTCGACGTGCGCAATCTATCACTATCACTATCGCTGACTTTACAGACAAGCAGTAGTAGTTAAATGACGGACGCTGAGGTCGTGCAGCAGGAGCTTCAAGACTACCTCCAGAAGAAAGGCATTAATACGCTGTTCATGAACCTGGTCGAGTCGCTGCTGCTTGCAAAGCCGGAGAACCCGATTCGGCACATTGTCCAGTACTTGTGCACGACGTACCCAGACGAGACGCAGTCGCGTTCGAAACTGGGGCGTATGGAAGACGATCCGACTCTGTCGTGTCAATTACACTGTACGTACGGGATGTGTAGCACGCAAAGGTTCTTGAGAGCAACGATAGAAATAGAAATAGAGATAGAGATAGAGTGATCAAAATAGAAATAGAGTTAGCGTCCCTGTGCTGTACCAATGACAGACATGTTGTGGCCACCTACTTTGCGACGTGCAGATCACTCGGACGAGAGCGACAGTGACGACGACGATGAGAGCGGAGACGACGTGGGGGAGATCGTGGCCATTGCACCACCTCTGCGGTTTTTGGCCAAGGGTCGTCGGACTTCAGTATCGGCTGAACCTATTGACCCGTTAAGGTACAGAGGAGCGTCCGATAGAGTTTTGACGGCAGTCGATCTAATTGGTCATTCGGCTGATACTTACGTTAACTTTTTATTTTTTTATTGTTTTTCCTTACAATTGCTGTAGTGTGCGGCAGTTTGAGCGTGTAGTACATCCCAAGTCACAAGAAGAGATGGACGGCATTAGTTGCATGGTCGCGGAGAACATTTTGTTCAAGTCGTTGGATGAGAAACAGCATCAGATTGTGCTTGACGCCATGTTCCCCAAGGAATTTGCACCTGGAGATACTATTATCAAGCAAGGAGATGACGGAGACAACTTTTATATCCTCGAGAGCGGCGTCTGTGAGGTCTATAAGGACGGCGATTTAGTGCAAACGGTGCGTTGCGTGTGATTTGCCTGTGAAAGAGCATCCGTTGGTGTTTACTTGTTCCTGACTGATCTGTATCGTGCAATCTGGTAGTGCACGGAAGCAATGTCGTTTGGTGAGTTGGCACTCATGTACAACGCCCCTCGGGCTGCAACTGTAAAGGCCGTGCAGCATTCAAAAGCGTGGGCACTAGATCGACAGACTTTTAAGTTTATCATCATGGAGACGACGTTGCAGAAGCGCGAGGCACATAAGGGCTTTATCGAGCGCGTTCCTCTGCTCGAGTCCCTGAGCGAGTATGAGCGTCTTACTGTGGCAGATGCACTCAAAACCGAGACGTTTAATGACGGTGAAGTCATCATTACTCAGGGTGACGACGGGAACCTCTTTTACATTATCGAAGAAGGCGTAGCAGTTTGTACGAAACAGCTTTCACCAGGAGAGCCCGCGGTTGAAATGGGTCACCTCACGTCTGGCGCATACTTTGGTGAAATAGCACTGCTCACTACGAGACCTCGCCAGGCAACAGTAACAGCACGCGGCAAGGTCAAGTGTCTCACATTGGATCGAAAAACATTCAAGAGGGTTATGGGCCCACTAGAAGACATCTTGAAGCGCAATATCGACAAGTACAACTCAATCATCGCCAACGACATTTAAGCAGCAGCAGCAGAGACCAAGGAAAGCGCATTGCGCACCACTACATTCAATCATACCTTCCATGTACCATCAAGATTACCGGGACATGATACGACGAAGCAATCAAGTAGCAAGAGCACGCCCAAATTGTCCTATGACTCGGCAAGCGACACATATCGAGGAGCTAGCGGCCAATTGATAGAGAGCCATTGGTGCAGTTGTCTCCTCCGTGGCAACGTTTTGCGCTCATTCATCTTCAGTCGCACGACAATGATCACCGTATCCGTTTGCATCGTCGTCTTCGTTCACTGTCGTTCGTTATTGCCACTCGCACAACACCATCAACACAGGCCTTGTCAAGTCGGTGAGAACGGGCAGATACGTTCTGCACAAGTTTATTGATTCCAGCAGAGCGGATAACGCTAAACTGCATCTACTGACGTAGCCACAACGTCGATCGATGCAGCTCCTTCTACGTCATCTACTCCTTGTTATTCTTCTTACCATCGTCCTTAGCATCGTCCTTGCTTTTCTCCAGCATCTCCACAACAACATTTCCGTTCGTGTATATGCAGATATCAGCAGCAATCTGCATGGCCTTGCGAGCAATCGTCTCAGCGTCCAGGTCCTGGTCAATAAGTGCACGGGCAGCCGCTACAACACCACGCACAATGGTCCAGTCAGTTTTAAGATCTCTTCACGTAACAAACTCTCATCCGTCATAAACATACCGAGAGCATAGGTGCCTCCCGAGCCAATGCCAATGATTCCGTCATGGGGTTCCAGCACGTCTCCATTGCCCGTCAGCGTGTACGACTGCTTCAAATCCGACACAATGATCGTCGCCTCTAGACGACGCAAGTACTTGTCCGTTCGCCACGCCTTGGCCAACTCCACACATGAGCGAGTGAGCTGGCCCGGATACTCGTCCAACTTGGCTTCCAGTCGCTCCATGAGCGTAAACGCATCGGCCGTCGAGCCAGCAAACCCCGCGACAATGTGGTCGCCAATGCGACGCACTTTCTTGGCATTGGGCTTGACCACAGTGGGGCCTAGCGACACTTGACCGTCTCCAATAAGGCACTAGCAGCCACAACACAACAGCACAACATAATACAGAGGATTTAGCAGTCTGGTCGGTATCAGCTTCGCAACTTTATATTCCCTAACAGAGGGATCGAAAGAAAAAGCATTTATATATAACATACACAAACGCACCACTTGGTCGCCTTTTCGCACGCACAAAATCGTAGTACCGTGCATCTATCGTTAAGTTGCACCAACAGAACAGTCAATCAATCGCTCGCAGGTATGGGCCAGTACTAATCAAAGATCGATGTAGTAATAGTAGTATATTATACCGTCGGGGCGTCCGAGAAACTCGTGGATTGTATTGCGCCACTGCCGGTGCGACCAGTGGCTAGTAACGGCGCTAGGCGTGCGTTAAATGCCGCGGCACGAGACATGGAGCGGGCGAGCATTTCGTGCGTCGATTTAGTATTGACTTACTTGTCCTCAAAAAGAGTCTAAAACGTACCTGCAACTTAAACGAATCACGCAACATCTTGTGCAAATTTACATTCGGATACCATAACCATTTTATATCAATAACTTGACACGCATGAGCTCTTCTAATGCAGGAAGCAGTACCCCGTCTCCTTCGAGTGAGGGAGCAGCGTCCACGTCGTCTGCACCTTCTGCGTCCACTACGCAGCCGACACTCAAAGGTCCACGAAATTCTTGTCGTGCTGCTTTTTCTGCTGGTTTAGCGTAATATTCACGAGAGTCCCCCTAACATGTTATCATTCCTCTCTATTTAGTAATGCGGCTGTACAAACCACATTTATTTGTCCAGGGCGTAACGGGAGGTTCCATGCTGCCCACGACAATGGCCGAAGCTACAGCCGCACAACATGAGTTTGCCCTGTCCAGTATGCTCATCTTGCCGGACAGTTTCGGGTACGTACGTCGGTCTATTTTTTTACAATTCGTTGTTATGTTGCTGTAAAAGGTTGAAGAATTGTTATAAAAATAATCGATTGGGATGGTGGTTTATTTTATCACAGAGAGATATTCCTAGGCAATACGTTTAGTAGCTACATTAGTGTCATTAACCCGTACTCGTGCGAACTCCGAGACGTCAGGCTGTCGGCCAATATCCAGTGTGCCAATGACCGAGTGGAGCTGCACGACAACCGGTTCGCACGGGCGGGAAAGATGCCTCCTACGAACCCTGTCGCAGTGCTTCCTGCTGGCAGTGGTCTGGATATGGTGGTGGATTATCCGCTGAACCAAGTGGGGAATCATGTGCTGCGTGTGAGTGTGGCTTATGTGGATCCGGTGACGGGTGACAGCAAGTCGCTGCGTAAATTTTACCGCTTTGGTGTACAGAACCCTATGGTTATTACGTTCAAGCAAAGTCCCCCGATGTCAACGCACCAGCAGCACGGTGAAGTAATCGTGGAAGCGCAAATCCGCAATGTGTCCAAACTGCCGCTGTTTGTGGACAGTATCAAGTTTCTGCCATTGCCACCATTTGTGGCTAAGGAAATGCAAGTAGCAAGTAGTAGGATCAAAAAGGAGCTTGACCAAGCATCGATACAAGACCTTTTGTCAGTAGACGATGAACCGCAGACACTTGTTTATCCTCAAGAAGAACTCCAGCGCGTATTCCACGTCTCGTACGACCCCACATCAAATCCAGCTTTGCTCACGACACAGGTAAATTGTCGACCGAACAAGATGTCTCGATGATCTATGAACTGACCTAGATACGTTTGTAGGGTTCGCAGAATCTCGGTCGACTTCATGTGGGGTGGAAAACATCAATGGGGGAAGCAGGATCAGTGCAGAGTCCGCCGTTGATGCGGGAGATTTCTGAGGCCGTTGGTCAAAACTTGGCTGGTGCTGGCGATGTTGTCGTATCTGTAGAAGAAATTCCTAGCAAAGTGGTGGTGGGCCAACCATTTGTGGTGGCAATATCGGTGACGAACAAATCGCTTCAACGTTTAGCACTTCAAGTGCAGTTTCGCAAAGAACTGATGCATGGCATTGTTTGCTCGTCTGCATCTCACCAGGTATGGTTGAAATTCGCCCTATTGTATTGAAGTACCAGACTTGATCTGAATTGGAACTTGCTTTGCATGACGTAGAATATTGGCGTTATGGAAGCCAAGACTACGCAGACGATTTGGGTCGAGTTTCTCGCTGTTGTGGGTGGCCTTCGCATCTTAGGCGCCCCAGTCTGTGTTGACATCCAATCACGGAAGGAGTTTACCCAAGCGGCCGCTCTAGCCCATGTACTAGTTGCGCCCTCGTAAAACATTCAAACAGGTAGTGCAATGTCGTTAGATATGTCGTTTCAGTGATGGCAAGAGGCTAACGATTCCTCAAAATCTATGATCTATTCGATTGTGTGTTCCTATACTGCAGCAAACTAGCAGTTTCGACCTCGTCGGTCATTTGCGTTTCCGAGTTGTACAAGAGTCGGCATCAGATGTTTTCTCCACAAGACAGTACCTGCAGCCACTGTGGTCAATGTTCTGGTCATATGAAAAGCCACGATATTTATCCGTTCGGACGCACGTGTCAACGCTTTTGGCACCGTTTGATATATCTACCCTGGCACTCATTTCATACCTCCACCACAGTGCTGCTGTGTTCTCATCATCATCCAGACTATCTCTCGTTATGGCTGCCATTGCGGTGCTGTCACTAGTTGCTACTTGCAAGTAAGTCCTGCCAGCTAAAGTTGCCTCTTCTTTTTTGTAATGGAGGTAGGCTTTTAACAAATTGTCGGGATGAGTGCAAGACCATGCCGTGAGTTTGCTGCAGTACCTACACCTAATTGGCAAGGTAAGTTGCCACAACGGAACAGCGCGCTGATTGGGAAGCACGAGAAACTAACCGTTGGTAGTTATGTAGGCTTACTTCTGATGACCCATCTATCTCCTTGGTTGAGTACTAGATTCCGCAACCATAAAGCTGAACGTGCTGTCATGAGCAGAATTTTGCATGTCCATCGATTGGTGTTTCTTCTCGAACATGGTCTCAGCTGATAATGGTACAGCTGAAGCGGTCCAGATTAGTATCTTTACATCTTTTTGAAAGAAGATGTCTCGCAAGTATTGAGCTTAGCAAATCAGACAATTCCAATACAGTAGTTTCTCCTGAATGCTGATCGTGCCGTCGATTTGCATGCTGTATCAGAATAAGATCTGAATAGTGTTGATTACTTCTTTTCGAACGAGGGTAAGCAGCTCCCATTCCTAAGCAACTCGAGCGATTTCGCAAGGTTACAGATCACTACTGCTACGCGTCCACCCCTTTAAAAGGCAAAGACGTAACATTTCCAAGTGCGTTTCAGCTAACGCTTGTTCGGTCATTTAGCTGCATATAGCTGTCCATTGTGATGTCATACAAGTGCTAGCTGGGCAGTCGCTATGGTTTATCATAAACGGTTGTTGGCAACATGGTGCACTGGCTTTGACCGTATTATAAAGATCGCGACCCGATCGTTGTTGCTCCTTCTTAAAATTTAATGTTTGGGGACCTCGTCGGAGAGAGTGTCTTCGATAAGGATTTTGCACATTCCAGGTATGACGCTTTTGTTAACGATAAACGAGACACCTCCATGACGAGAAGCAATGGTGTACTCTTGTTAATTTATAACCGATGTCCCCCCTCCGTACCACTTGCTGTTTTGTAACGTGTGATGCAGTAACATCGTTGCTGCTATTGTTAGCAATTGTGGCTCAGGCGTGGCTACATCGTAAAATCTGCACTTCAGCGTGCTGTGATGCAGTACAGCACGCTGAAGTATCATGCCCGGCTTTCCTGCTGCTAAAAGAAAACTTAGTGTGCAAACAAGAGTCTGGTCTTTGCCAAACGTGACAGATTCACGAAACCTGCTGCTCTTACTTGATGCTTGACGACGAGTACAATTGATGTTTGCAGGTAGAAACAGTTCTTCAATCCTGGCTTCCGTTCTGATACTCGCAATGCGTCAAAAGAACTGGTCTCCAATCAATTTAAGTACAAATGCGCACGGGCATTTGTAATTAAGGTATTAAGTCTGCGCTGCTATATATATAACAATAATACATACTGTGCGATGGCACATATTCCATCGTGCAAATGCGTATAACGAAATTCTTAAGATGGTACAGCTGTCGATAAGTGAGTCTTCAGCAACTGATGTGAATACTTGTTGTCAACACATACTGAAAACTTCTTTAAACCCGTGCGGGTCCCTTACGATAATTATGTTGTCAATTTAAGGCGCATGATCTCCGCAATGAGAGCCACGAGACCTATGGCCAGTCAGATTTGCAGAACACGTATGGTAAAGAGTAAGAGGTAGGCCCCTTTTTGCGCCGGTTGTGCTGGTATTGACGAGAGAGTTCAGTATTTCTTAATGGGAGGCGTTAAGTGTAACGGGGTGCCTCCGTTACATGATAATTTACTTAAGGTAAATATCAAATACGAACATTGCGTTAGGACGAACACAATATTCTTACAATATTATCCTAATAGATAATATTGCCCCGCAGATGTAACACACTATTCATTGGTTGATATAGGATCAAGATATCAACCAATAAAGTCTAGCCACGACAGAAGCACGCAACGAGTGGCGTGCAGATAGTTATAATACATGTTTGTATTTAGACATAGTTAAATGAAGTCAAATAGGGATTTATTACAAGGATTAACTATACTGAATACAGTTCTACTTTTTACCTTTACTGAGTACTCTTACTCCGTATAGCAATCTTCATCTGCACGTACGTGTACGTGAGGTAGTCGGAAGCACAAACCCTTGCACTATCACCAGTGCAAGGTTTATTCAGTTACTTGAATAAGGTGTGCCCCGTTACATTAAGCATCCACCCCGCCGCAATAACTATCCACCCCCTTAAACTTACGATACTCTGATTGGTCAATAAAAAGAAATGCAACGAACATTTAAATCCCTGATTGGTCAGACAAGGAATGAAAACGAACACTTGAACACCGACAGCAGGTACATACGATTACTCACCTTCCTCATGCAACTATCCCTTTTCCCACAACTCCTTAACAATGAACGCCCTTACACCCCCCACCTGACACTGGCACACATGCTTCTCTTGCTGAGGCTCAAGCTTATATTAGTTGCTTATCTCGTCTCCTCACTGTTTATAGTGATTAGGCCGACTGCTTGCAGATGATTCACCGGGAGCTATAACAATGGCAGCATGGACACGTAAGTGAGGACGCGTCATCGAGTGTAGCCATGACCTCTCCGAACGAGGTTCCATGTGAAAGCGAGCAAAAACGCTGTGATATTATTGAAATCTGCTTGCGTATTTATCCTACGCAAAGCTTAAACTCTAGCGCATCTAGTAAGTCCTCTAGTTCCTAACGTTATTAGGTCGAGATTCAGTGTACAGGTTGTGACTTCGCGCACCACCACAACCAACAGGTTGTCGACCAGTGCTCCCTTATACAACTGCTCTTGGGACAACCTTAAGTCGAAATTGTTCTTCCAGCCGCACAGTTGCTTAAACTAGTCAAACGTGAGCTCACCTGCTGCAGCACTTCCTCGGCGTTCGGGTGCTCGACGAACTAGATCGTCTTGACAAGCGTGCGACACGCGCTCTCTACTGCAGCGAAGCACGCATCTCGTTTGGCCATCCAAGTCGCTAACCGAGAATAAATTACGGTAGCCATCTTGCAAGGTAGGAACATTCGCCTTCGTCGTCGTGGCTACCCTGTATCTCCAACCGTTTCTCTTCCCGCGCACCTCCTGTGCAGAGGCGGCAGCAAAGCACTGGTGCGCAAATAGCTGCATGACCTCTTGCTTCTAGGTCGCCGAGTTCCCAAAGCCTAACATCTGTTCGCATCAGCTCCGATCAGAGTCAATATGCACGTCTGCAAGGGAGAGCACGCTCTACACGTCCAGCACATAGAGCGCCGCGGACATCTCGACCCAGCCGACCTCGGCGGCAGTCACGACAAACACGGGACCGTAGGCCACCGCCGTCTGCAAGAGCCGTGCGACATGTGCGCTAATGAGGCTCAGCACGTCACGCTGGGCCGGCGTCACGGAGATCTGATGGCCCAGGGATAGTTGCATGAGGAAGGTGAGTATTCGTATGTCACCTGCTGTTGATGTTCAAGTGTTTGATTTTATTTCTTGTCTGACCAATCAGGGATTTAAATGCTCGTTTTTTTTATTGACCAATCAGAGCATCGTAAGTGTGAGGAGGTGGATAGTTATTGCGAGTAGGGTAGAGCTTAACGCCTCCATTTCCTAATTCTGACGACCTCTATATTGAATAGCGCAGCTTCCACAACCCACCACGGTGTAAGTTTTCAGTCAGGTGCAATAGTTTTCTGAATACGCGTATCCTTTACTATCAAACCAACCAAGATTCTGAAGAGAAAATACAGACCCGCTTTCATCATGCTAGCGTGGAAGTTTTTATAATGCTATTTTCGAGGGACGGATACCTAGGTAAGTGCACTTGGATCGATCCTGCTTGTACGTTTCACTACAGCCAAACCTAGTCTGGTACTTATATACGTTTGTTTTGGCTACAATAAATCACTTGTCTGTGTTAAAAGTCTACTGAACTTGCTGCTAGAATTTAAATGCGATCTGGTAAATACAAAGTGTTGGTTCATCTTGGTCAGAGTTTTGTAATTCGCTTATTACTAACGAGACATGTCGTGCATTGTTTAGGCTGCTGGTATAACAGCGCCACAAGTCATACTAGTATAGCTTCTCATAGAATCGATAATTCAACCGTTTGGTGAGTTTGGCGATCTGCTTTTTTAGCCTTGTTCGCGCGAATTCCTTTGTAAGAGCGTCTCCAGCAGTGAGTATTACTTGAATTTTGTGCACCAATTGGAGATCAGTACAAATTCCTCTCAAACTTATTTTTTCACGCGAAGACTTCGCAGCAGTCAGTATAACCATATAATATAAGTCGATTTCGGCTAAATGTGAGCGGTAAAGTTGTAGTCGCCTTTGAAGTTGTTGATGGTACAAATTGCAACATGAATATGTATTTCGTCCTCAGTTCGCTAACAATATGCTACATCTAAGTCCATTCTTCAAAAAGTTTCTTCGATGAAGTCGTTCCATAACGACATCCTGTGACGTCAATCTGTAATGTCAGGTCCTTGATGAAGACTTCAAAGCTGATCGAGGATTAGTCTTGTCATCACTCTCACTCGACTTGATAGCTGTGGCATCTCGAATTCCGAGTTGGTCCCGCAGCACTTAAAATAGATAGATGGTATCGTCTTCGTCATCATGCCTGCCAACATACCTCGCGTCGGACAATACTCCAGAAGCACTTCACCAGTTTCTAACTTCTCATGCACAAAATGGTAGCAGGTGTCGATGTGTTGTGTGCGCTGATGGAATTCTGGATTCTTGGCTGAGGCAATGGATCCTAGATTGTTTTCGTAAATATTAATGGCTTTGTCGCTTGCTATTTCTTTGCGCTCACACAGGAACAACTTAATCCACTGCTGCTTTTGATTATACTATGTACTCGGCTTCAGATGATGATAGTGCCACGGCCCGCTATTTCTTACTTCTCCAGCTAATGGATTCTCCGCTCATCATGAAGGCGTAACCGCTGGTGCTTCGTCTTGACGCGATGTCGCCGGCTCAGTCAGCGTCGGGGTATCCGCGTACGCTGTTACTGTCTCCACACGTAAACAAAAGACCGTGTGTGAGTGTCACTTAGAAATACCTTAGCACATGTTTTAGCGCTTGCCAATGGGTTGGGCATGGGTCAGATGCAAACTGAGATAAGACTCCCACTGCAGCTTCAAGATTCGGACGAGTAGCAACCATTAGGTCCATGATATCGCCAACTGCACTTTAGTACGGCACGTTGCACATTTTGTCTTCATGCTTATAGCCTTGTTCGCACATTGTCTTGGTGAGCTTTAGTACGGTGTCTTTACTGGCTTATTATCAACATGCCAAAATTGATCAAAAACGACGTGATAAACTTGGGTTGGCGCACAGAGGACCTTCCTAATATCGCAATTGTTCTAAATTTCTATCCCTAGGAATTGCTCGAGCTCGCCGAGTTCCTTCATTTTGAAACGCGTACTTATTGCGCTCTTCGTTGACTTAAGTAGTTCATTGCTGCTGCTGAACAAGATGAGATCGTCTACGTATAACACCACAAAAAATCATATCCTGATTGTCCCGCTTGATGTAGATGAGGTAGTCTGATTCGCACTTCTTGGCTTACATCTTAATCATAAAGTCACTAATGGTATGGTTCCACGTTCGAGGTGACTGCTTTAGGCCGTACAGAGATCGCTCCAGATTACACACGTAGTTTGGTTGGTCTTTGTCTGTGTACCCGTATGGCTGTGCCATATATATGTTTTAGTCAAGAAATACATTAAGAAAAGATTTCTTGACGTCCTCTGATGAAACATGAAACCATACTTGGCTGCCATGCTGAGCACTGCACGAATTGATGTGAACTTGGCCACGGGCGCAAATATCACTATAGTGTCAACGCCAAACGTCTGCGTAGAACCCTTCGCTACCATTCGTGCCTTGAAACGCTCTATTTCACCATCCCGATTTTCTTTGACTTGAAACACCCACCGGCATCCAGTCGTTTTGCGCTAATTCGGAAGAGGTAAAATCTTCCACGTGTCATTCCTTTGTAGCGAGTCAAACTCCGAGTCACATGCTTCGTTCCATTTACCTTCCTCTTTAGTATCCATCGCCGACTCAAACGTGGTCGGCATTTGTCCCACTGAATCCACGTAGCTAGCAGCCTTAATGTTAATTGAATTGATACCGATAAGTGCTCGACCCCCGTAATCTCCTTACGTGCGTCTCTAGGGGGCCGGGGCAACAGTGGATTTCTCGAGCGACTGAGTACGCGTGTGCCTCTTTTTGAACTAGACTCCGTCTTTTTGGATTCGTCCACAATATCATCGTTGCTTGTGTCCATGCTATCGTCTGTCTTTTCTGCTTCCTCGTCATCTTAATGCGGAATGTCAACGGTAGTCATTACGTCTATGTAATCACGCACCACATCTTCAAAAGTGTATTCCTTGTATTGAGCATCGCGACTGATAGTAGTTTTATTGGTCGACACTTCCTCAAAACGATAGGACTGCAGGTGCTCAGCATAGCCTATGAAGCGACAGTAACAATTTTTAATCCAGCTTTGAAAGTATATCATGAGGTACTTAAATGTATGAGTGGCATCCAAACGTATGCGTGGCACCCAAATTTGTCGAGACCGGCTTTTTGTCGTCCACATCTAGTATGGTGGATTGGCTTGGGCAATGGCAGGTGTTGAGCAACTACGGGGAAACATCACTGTCATCACTGCTTCACCCCAGTAGCACTCTTCCATTCCGGCATGTTCTAGCATGCAAAGTGCACATTCAACCAGAGTGCGATGTATCCTTTCAGTAACTATGTTGAGATGTGGTGTATATGGTGGCGTGAAAATTTGCACGATTCCTCGTTCGCACAGAATTTTGCCAGCTTATATGACGTGTATGTACCGCCATCGTCGCTTCGTAGAGTCTTGAACCGCGTGCCAGTATGCGTTTCTGCAAGCGCGACGAATTCCACAAACCTTCCCACAACTTCAGACTTGTTCTTTATCATATAACACTATGCAGTATCTTAATTTGTCGTCGATAAACGTCACAAATTACCGCTTTCTGCTAAACATCGCAATCGACACTTGACTGAAATGGCTTCTACTTTCTTCAGTGTGATCATTTAATCTTGAATATACATTTACCTTCCCGATCACCTATCTTCCACTTGATGCCTTTTGCTTCAGCATAGCATCCGAGTTTTGTAAAGGTTACGGGAACAACATCTTTGGTGAAGATACCAACTGAGAACGGATAGCTGGAGAGTTTCCGGAAGTGCCACACGTTTGTGATCACACCATTATACATACCTTGAGGAGTCTTTATCGACATGACGACGTCACTACTTCTTATGGCTTGAACAATTCCGTCATCAGCGAGATGAACGTCGACTGGAGTGAAGACCTTGTAATTTTGCATAAAATTCTTGAAGCACGTCATGTGCTGCATCGCACCTGAGTCGACCAGCCAGACATTATTCTACTTGGTGGAACACACAACACCAACTGAGAACAGATAGTAATCCGAATTATCTTCTTGAGAGAAGCTTGCACGCTGCGATCGATATCGCTCAGAGTTGTCTTGACGCTTGGAAGGCACTCCGCGATACAGTGCCCAATTTTGCCGCAATTGTGATACGCACCAGTCTTTTTAAATGATCGTCCTTTCCGCTGGTTGTCCCTTGTCATGAATGCTTGGCCTTGCGTATCTCTATCAATGCCACCACCGTGCTTCTTGCGCTTCATATCTTCACGAAGCAGTCGGGAAGTCACAAGTTCCCAGATGAGGGTGTCGGACAGTTATTCCAGTGCCGTAATTATAAACTGAAAAAATTAGCTCAGGCTGCCAAGTAACGTGATCACCAGATCGTCCACCCACACCGGAGCAACAACAGCTTCTAGTTGCTCAGCTAGTGTCTTGAGCAAAATTATGTGGCTACGCATATCGTCGCTCTCTCCATCATCTTCGTGAAGAATAGACGGTGCAGTAATAGCTTGTTGGCTAGACTTTTCTTCTCAAAGTGTTCTACCAACTTCGACCATGCGTCAAATGCACCACTCGCCGAGCAGACCAACGACAGCTGAGATTCTTCTATGGCTAGGCAGATCACGGTCATAGACTCGTGAGACTTGCGCTTATATGTCGCCTGGTCCAACGCAATTACACACTACTCGACCCTGACTTCGCCGCTGACGACCCTTCACAGGTCACGCTTCTCGAGGACCGTCTGGATCTAGAATTTTCAAGCGTGGAAATCTTATCCGTCACACTTGGAGATAAGAAGAGACGAGGAGTCCATGGCAATGTAGCTTGAGACGATGCGGTGGCAGAGTTGAACAAGCTTAGGCTTATAACCTGAAGTTGTTGATGGTTTAAATTGAAAATTCGATACATATTTGGATCCTTATCTCGCTAACAATGTGCTACATCTAAGTCCATCCTTCAAGAAGCTTCTTCGATGAAGTCGTTCCATGACGTCGTCCTCTAACGCCAATCTGTAACTTCCGCCTCTGACGTCAATCTGTAACGTCAGGTCCTTAATGAAGACTTCAAAGCTGATCCAGGCGTAGTTTTTCAACAGCCTTTGTTTGTTTTTCGGTCTCACAGTTAGCTTCTCGGATATAATGTTGCTAGTGTAATTTAGAACCACGCCATCTACTTCAAAATCTTCAATTTCTATCAACTGCACCCAATGACATGCAACTAGTCTTCGTCAATGACCTGATTGATCTCTAAATTGGAGCCAATGACATGTATCCATAAATAATCTCGGGTGTCATAGAACTGCAAAACGTAGGTGAGATAACGAAAAGCAACATTTTCTCGAGTAACCCCTTGATTTACTTATGGCTGAAAAGCGGCTGTATTGACTTAGCCTAGTGATTTCTCAACTATTAATGATTATATGGTACAGCAGTGACAGGTAAGACCCGCCTCCGTATCGGCGGCGAGGCTGTCGATGGGAGAAAAGTAGACATCAACGAAGCGGTAAAAAGAAGAGATCACCGGAAATACCCAAAGAGATCACCGGAAATACCCAAAGAGGTCACGAAGGATACTGACAGGGACGAGATTTGCAACATCGCGAGTGGTCAGTAGACGCGGCAAGAGGCGCAAGACGACACCCCCACTACCATCGAATCGCAGGACGTCCAAAATCTGGTCAAGAGAGCTGGTATATTTTACTAGATGTGTTTGATAAACCGAAGATGAGCGGCAAGTTTAGTGTAAAACTTGAGCACTTTCTGGGTGAGTGACCGGGAATGCCGGTTCTTAAATATAAGGGCATTGTGTTGAGTCCAGAGCGGATGGAGGATGATGACGCCATAGACGTACAAACGAGTCGCAGCGCTTCAGCGTCAATGTTTCGGGAAGCATTAGTAGGGATGGTCGGTGCGTGGGCAACATGCGCCCACGTCACTTTAGAACCGATAAGGGGATAACAGTCGCGGGTGACCAACGACCAAAGCTGGGCCGCTTGGGCGCACTCGAAAAACAGGTGTCGTTACGTCTCAACGGCAGACTGGAAATTGACGTTGCCTCACCCTCGTACGAGTAATATGGAAAAGAGAATCGAGAACCAACAGGTAGCAGTCCGAATGATAGACGGAACTGGAGGTAATGAATAACCGGAAGCAGGAGCATTTGGGCATCACAGTCGAATTCGATGAAGTCCATCGCAACCTTGGTATCAGTGGAGGAGAGAAGACTTGATATTGGGTGAGGTCTCCGCCGTGGCTAAAAAATACCTCGAACAACTGCACGAAGAGACGTCTTCGGTATGTGAGGAAATAAATACAGTCTATCACCACTAAGGACAACCAAAAATAGGGGTATAACGCAGTGATGCTGAGAGCGCAGAGCAACCAACGCAATAGTTGGTGCATCTACGTTGGAGTAAAGCTGAATCAGTTTGTCGTTCGAAGCGCGTAGCCATTTTCGCTGTCGGGGCACGGGAAGGGTGACGCCATCCGGCTGAAGAAAGCTATCTTCAAAAGCATCCAGTGAGGGAAACCCACTTTAGGATGAGATGAAGTCAGCGAGACAGCAGAGACTAATTCATCCAGAAGAAATATGCACTGTCGGGAAGGGCAAACAATGTGGACCAGGCAGCCAGGGCGAATCGTTGACGCAGTAGACACGTGAAGCAATGGGTCACTGGCAAAATAAACTGATTGGGACAGGATATGGAGATCTTTGATGCACTCGGAAAGGTCCTACAAACTAACTGACCAGGAAACAGTAGACCAAGTTTTTCACGATGAGCGTCCCCAGGCATAGAGCATCCGTAAATTCACGACCATGCGGGTACCCATCATATGAAATAGTAAGTAGGTCCCGCGGCCGGTGAACACAAGCCAGTGGCAATGCACTGTAAAAGAGAATGGCCCCAAGGCTACACAAGTCCTGGGTACTCGAATTTATCATTCATGCCATGTACTACTGAGTGAGATACACTCGCTGTTGTCGAAGAAAGTTGCTCAACGGAGGAATTCACACTTCACCTTGGCTAGTCGGACAATAACAAAATTTACGTGAAAATAGACGGACCAGTGTCTCATCAGGCTCAGTACGTCGGTAGAGGACAAAATTCTCCAGGAGCCGCTGCTAGAGACGACCGGACATCTCCGGTATGGCTAGTTGAGGAGTAAATTACTACGATCGAGAAGATTACGGTCGTGGAGAGGGTAAGACGTCTTTTAAGAGTTCGCGCGTGGTACCTCTAAAACCGACCAACCAGTCTCCTGTTGATCCGATCAATTGGTGAACCGGTTGATCATTTGTCCAAAGAATACACCCATAAATTTAACATGCTCGTGCGGTAAGAGGCCATTTATGCCGGGAGAAAAATATGGTATGCGAGTGTGGTTAAGCGTAAGAACACAACACTTAGAGCGATTAAGTAGTGCACCCGAACCATAACAGTAAATCTGTACTAGGCACAATTTTTGGCCCACAGCGGCACGAGAATGTACAAGGAGCGTAGAGTCGTCCGCAAAGAATAACCAGGTCGGACGAAAACTCGGCGATGCGGGGATACTAAGATCGGGTCATGCTCGTAAAAGATTCCCAAGCGGCTCGATGTAGAGCGGGAAAAAAGACAGACAACGGGTCACCTTCTTTCACTCCACGGGTAGCAACCACCGGAGCAAGAAGCCTGATATTGACGGTAAAAAAGAGTTTTTTGGGCAACGGTAGAGAAAATTAATCCACGAGCATACTATAGGAACAAATTTTATCCATGAAAGTACTTGAATCATGTACGTCTAATCCACCCTGTCATAATCCTTCGTAAATCAAGAAATACTGCAAGCCTATCTTCTTCAGACTCCGTCAACAAGTGCTGCAGATCACTGAGGAAGAATCCATAATGGTCCGGAGACCGGCCCAAGATGAACCTCTTCTGTTCAGCATTAATTAATTGTGGAATGAGTTGGCGCATCCGAAACGTTAACGATTTCAAGATTGTGCTTGTCACAATTTTGACATCAACTTGCATTATAGAAGACCTGTAATTACCAGGGTTAGATCGAGAATCTGCTTTGTGTAGGAGCGCCACAGCCGCTTTACACTGAGACGGGGGGATTGTAGCACGTTAGAATTGGTAGCAAAACGCAATAGCGAGAATCTCACCAAAATGTCGGGGGCAATTTTGTGAAATTCTACTGTTAAACGGTCAGAACCTGGTGCTGACGAGTGACAGAGGTGCCGGATAGCAGCAGCAAGCTCTTCGGCGGTAATTTCTTCATCAATTTCTTGCGACTGAGAAGAAGTCAATCGACTCTGTACGGTGTCCAAAAGATGGTCTTGTGTTACTGAATAAATAATCTGGGAACAAAGTGATCATTCTGAATTGCCGAAGATCACACCCCAGTGCTGGCGAAATATTTCTGCGACTTCAGCCAGATTTCTAGCCTCTCTTCCATCCGAGCGGAATGCAGTTGCAAATGATACACGACGAAGATCCGAGCATTAAGGCCAGAAAAACCACCGCGTAGAATGCTCCAGCTGAGTGGCGTGGGCATCAAATCCGGCACCCTGGTGAGCTCTCGATATTAGTGTCGCTCAATGTCCAAGACGGTGCTTGCTTGCTCAAGATGCTGAGAGGACTCCGAGCTTCGCGTAGACACAAATCCATCTTTAGCATATTGACCTTATGCACGAGACTTACGCATGTCACGGCTGCGATCTTGATGAAGCCTCAATTCAGCAGATATCATAGCGTTACGAATCTTGCGCTTCCACTCGTCCCATAATAAGCCAGGGTTACATGCCTTACGAATGGTGTCGCGCACGTTGGACTCCTCATGCTCAATGGAAGCAACGGCATCGGGGTATTTTAGAAAAATTTAAAGGAAAAAGCCAGTACCAGTGACTCGACTAACGATCTAATTGTGTAGTGTTGAGATGCATTCGATGAAAAAGATGATACCCACCATGTGGATATTCAAAACACGAGGCAGCCAAATAGTGATTATCCGAAAGAGCCTCATCCAAAAAAGTATAGTCTGGACGGTTAAAACGCGGTGTCAAGCCACTGTAAACTTTTTCATCTGGATGATGTCGACGACAATCATCGCCAACGCCGAGTAAATCCAACCTACGATTAAAAAATATTGTCCGGAACCACCGTTGCGCACTTCACCTGACCTGATGTCGACCGAAGAGACTAGGGGCAAATTAAAAAATTGCATCCAAGTGATGAGTACCCTCCGGGTAACTTTGGCTGGCTAGAGCCAAGTAAAACACCGCCTTCTCGTGACAATTGCAAGGCGCATAAATGTTATGAATGTGATATTTCACATCCCTGACACGCGCAGATACGATGAGGTATGTGTCTGAGATGGTCTTTTAAATTATAACCTGATCCGAAGACGAATCTGGAAACCTAGAGGGTAGCAAAGTCATCACACCAGCACGGGGTGTGCGACCGTAGAAGACTTTGAGGGATTATAGTATGAATTAAAGCAGCAACGGTGGCTCTGCGAAGATAAATGGTACAAAAACTTGGTCCGGTGGTATTCTACGTGAGATCTTGTCTCCTAAGGCACACAAGCTCTTATGGGACGACAAGATAATCAGCTGTGAGGTTACCGTTGTGCTGAAAAACATATAATTTCTCGAGAGCAACCGAATGTCAGACCAAGCTGAAATCACCTTAGCACTCCATCATTACCGGAGTGCAACGAGGATGTACGCTGCCACTTGAACCCCATCTGCCGTGGAAACGAGTCGAAGTGTAGTGTTTTCAGCACCAGCAGTCAAACCCGAATCACACAGTCGAGTCTGAGAGCTGGCTATCGATCCGTCATACTAAAATATAACACAACGGTCAATAATGCGTTTGCCAAGTATCGAATCAGAAAAAGACTAAAAAACGTCATCCGGGAGCAGTCTCATTGGGGCCAAACCAGTCCAATAAATTAAACTACAACTAATCGATAATCACTCCGCATGATCGTCGGAGCTGAAGCAAAAAGAAGTAATTGGAAGAACGCAAGTGTACGGGTATGTTCGACCATATCACGGTTATCGTTGCCGTATTATTGGCAGAGTGCTCGAGTGGTACGCAAGTTGACTTCGATCATTAGGAAGTCTTACAGCCTCATAAGCCGACCGGAAAGGCATGTAGCAATCAGGATCTGCAGTCTCCACGATACGTTACGCCAAATCAAGGTCTTGAGGTCTTCAAGATGACCACGACCAAGCCCCGATTGCATTAATTCAGCAAGAACTTTCTGAATGGCTCCAGGCTCGTCCAATATTGTCTTGGAAAGTGTACCCGGTTCGTTGGTAGTGCAAATGGAGTCATGATCGTGTGCCAACTCTAGTTGATAGGAAGGCTTAGCGCCTCTTCACGCGACGGATGAAGATTGTGTCCAGAACAAATTCAGCATACAGGTCACCAACAGTCTAATCATATTTGGCGCGGGTCATAATTCCGTCGGCGTTCAACATTTTTGCGCAGCTGGCAGTGGATGCCTTATCACTTTTCTGCGGCAATACACGTGTGGGAACAATACAAAGCTGATCGGCAGAATATTTATCATGAGCCGTAGATTCATAAACATCAAGGTGAGCCTCTAGATCTTCCAAGGCGTCATAGAATTAGAAGTGCACCACGATCGGTTATTAGTGTCATAGGTCCAGGTATGAGGGCCCTTACGATTCCTTGTAATAGACTGATTCACCATAGATTTCTAGTAAGTCGTGTAGTTACAGAGCCATATGATGTGCCCACGTAAGGCGGAGAAACTATCGGTGCAGATACGGATCCGCCCGAACACATATTATGCTTTGGAGCAGCAGTCTTGGTGGATGACTCAGATCTTGAAGCAACTTCCGTCCCTTTTGATAGAGTTGCACACACCACGGGTGCTAGTATTATAGCTGGTAGAATCACCAATAAACCTTCTCCCGGTAACTTTGGGTACTAGAGAAGTCAGGTCCATGACGAGCCAGGAACGACGGTGGTTGGGCGCTCGGAGACGGATGCTGGGGTTATCCCGGTGACACATTGGATAAACAGACCCGCGTAAAATAAACTGGATAACCGCCTCGTCTTCAAAATCGAGACACGTTGGACGCGATCTAGACACGAGGTATATGCGAACCTGGCCCCAGCAAATTGCATTTCCGTGACTAGCCCCGAGGCGAGCACAATGAAGTGGCGAGGCACCTCGCGAACACAGGAGATCAACAAAAGACTTTCAGCAATTTAACATAGAAAACCAAATATTTCAACATAGTGACAGGTTGCTAGAATACTGGTAGCTTTGAATTGAGCCGGGTGACTTTAGGATAGTCACCCCCCCCCCCCGCCAAAGACCGCTTCACATCTATCGACTTTTCCCCAATCGAAAGGGTACCTTGAGAGGTACGTTCATGAACATTGATGTGGCCACTTAAAAGTAGCTCTGCAACCTTTTCATAACCGTGGTCGCTTCTAAATGAGGCGACCAACTTAGAAGTTCATACTTTAGTAATGAAAGATCCCACTTCCAACTCCACTTAATACGGAAATACTTCTGTCGCACCCGAACTAAGTTCACGCAACTTTCATACAATATATTCACGTTCCGCCCCATCGTCGTAAAAAAAAGTTGAATCATCTCCCGTAAGTCTTGGTCAGACGGTTTGGCGATGTCAAAAGAAACTATTGGAGCAGGTCTTCCCTTCGACTTGACTCTAGCTCCATCGCGAAAAGGGCGTCACAACCGCGCGCTTCTAACCAGCTCAAGACATTATCCGAGTCCTTCAGAAAGTAGATCCGCATGAGCACTACCCTGGGGAGGCGATGACTCCGAGCCTGATCCTTCAGTAATGGGTAAAGGAGGGACGTCGTGAGATCTACGCTCAACCTCAGGACGCACGGCAATGCCCGCGGTCATTCCCGTAGTCACGTTAGCAGGTGTCACATCCGATCCATTCGTAGTCGACATAGTAAACGGCAAAGGTGATTGGTTAAATTCCCACATTGGTACTTTGACACAAATTGAGAATTTCTTTGAGTTATTTCGATGCTGTGGCGCATTTATATGAGTATAACTATATTTATGATTGGATAATTGATTACGTTGTACGGACTGCTGGAGATGCTCTTAAAGTTGACATTTTTGTGCGATCTAATTGGATACTAGGATTAGACAGAACATGGTCGTAGGCTATAATTTAGTCCAATATCTTAGTCATGTTATTTGGTGGCCGGTTTCGCTATACTCGATGTTTTTGATCACACTAAGCAATATATACCAACCTTTCTAAGAATAACAAAATGTTAATGGCGTCTCAAATAATACGTCAGCAGAAAGACACTTCAGCAAGGGATTAACCATTCTTTGTTATTTACAGGATAACAAGTCGGACTAGCGACTTGTAATCGCTCTAATCATACTAACCGTGTTGCACAGGCAGAGTAGATGATCTTCACCTCCAACATTAGCCTGTTCATATTTCTGAGTGTAGCAAACGTGACTTTTCTGTACACGCTTAGCCCACCTACAAAGTAAATTAACACAGTCATACAATCTACTACTGATTCCAACTATAGGGAGATTAGGAAACTAATTCACTATATCTAATTATGCTAAAATGAATCAGCGTAGAGCTTTTTCTGGTTACACCTGAGATGAAAGTAACATATCGTCTATCTGCCCACCGCTCCTTACTAACTCCTTCTTGATCGGTGGCTCGGTAATATCAGTCAAAGATGGTATTAGCCAATAGACGATATACCTTTCTGAAGACAGCAAATTTTAGCGCAAACCCAATAATTCGGAGCAAGAGCCCCAGAAAGATATTCGGATGGGATTTACACGTTCCTTATTCTCGAGTTATTCCGGATGTTTATCGGGATGCTAAGGCACCTTGTAGTAAAAGAGATTGTATGGTACTGTTGTTAGTTAAATACCTACCACGTTGAGCAATTTCGCTACCTCACATGATCAGTGAATTCGTGATTTAAGTACTTCATCGAAGACTGTGATGATACTGCATCTATACTGACCGATGTCCTTGTACAAGCTTACAGTAATTGAGTTCGTTAAAGTCCTGCAACATTTGCGACACAAGCAGTATATAGCATTTTTGCGTGTTTCAAAATTGGACACCATTGTTGCTCGTACAGATAGTAAGGCTATATAATTGTAAAGGGGTTACACATCGAAGGGGTACTCGGTACCCTGTGTCTTAGACCCACGGGATGGTATCCCATTGAAAGAGATATAGAATATCTTATCGGTTTATAGGGGCTGACGGGTGTCAGCCACAAGATAGGAAAGATCTTAAAGATATTCATTTAGGACATGAGTGAGTGCCTAGATTAGGTAATATTAGGATTAAGATATTCGATAGAGTTAAACGTAAATAAAGTTCAGTTCCCCTTTTGATCTTGTCGAAGACACGTGCCTTGCCAGGCGTCTCTGATCGTTGACCGTTAAGAGTTAGCAACATCTCCCTGATGTAGCTACTCTAGCACTAAGTGCTGTAGATTCACTGAATCATTTGGTCCCCTGGAACAGGGACCCTAAGCTTTACGCTTGTTGACTCAGAGTCTAGTTCCTTAGAACTAATATCGCTCTTTGAGCACTAAGTCTTCCTCTGACTTAAGGAGCTGTGTAGCTCCGCTACAATAATACTGCATGGTCTCGACGGTCTTCGCTTTTCCCAGTTCAACATACGATCAGTGGACGTTTGGGCTGAAGTCTACTCGCAATTATTGCGGCCTTATGTGCAACAAATGGCCATTTTTATCTAAGCTTTTTCCTGTACTACCGATCACCTCAGCGGTATCGCTTCGCTGCTGTTGTGTGGCGACGTGCTTGCAGAGGGCATGTTTTTCCTTGTCAATCGAAGCAGTAAGAGCATACTGTAATGCACTTACTCGCGCCGTGGTGGGTAAGATAAACATTTCGACGCTTGCGGTAGATTTGACGTTTTGCTCTTTTGGGAGCGATAAATCTCCACGGCGTGAACAGGTGTCATGTCGCAACTACTCAATTCAGCAATTCACACATCCTTTCTTTAAGTCGTTAAATACTTTTAGTCGTGTCACGGGGGAAATACTGCATCGAAATCCAAAGCATTCATCATCCGTGGTAGCGTTTGCTATCATCGTTGCTTCGCAACCAGAAGGTGTCTAACTGTGTTCTGCACACAAAGGTTTATCCTGATATTAGGGAACACGCAAAACATCGTCACGTAACGACCGTACACGGGTAAGTCTAATTGATCAATCATCAATGCACTTCAGCCTAATGCTGTAGATCGGAGGTATGCCACATACAATGCATTCGTATTGCAGCACCCATGAGGCAAGCGGTGATAACCAATCAAATCGATCGTTCTCCCGATACCCTTGCCTTACGCGGAGCTTACGTGCTTCGACCCTGTCTTACGCCGCTTCCGGCTTTGCTCATCCCATTCTTTCCATTGATGCGCTACATTGCCAGTTTCATTAATCATTTCCTTTTTAATCCAAAAAGCCCGCTTACGGTCATCGACAACAATGTCACTGGAATTGGCGCGCTTCTTTGCATCTTGTGAACGAATGTTCTGGTACATTTCACAGGGCAAAGACACATTCGCTTGCCGCAATATTGAAGCGAGCTCCCGGAAAAGCAAGCGATCTGCCAAATTTACGAGCGTGAGTGTGTCCCCAGCCTTTTCGCCACCACGACCAGTGCGACCGATTAAATGGACAAAGTCCTCGATTTTCTTGGGAAGGTCGTATACCACCACGTTTTCTACGTTCAGCAGATCCATACCTCGGCTCAGCACGTTTGTAGACACTAGAACCAGGATCTCCAGGTTCACGAATGCTTCAAGCAGGCGAAGCCTTTCTTGCTGCGTCTTATCCGAGTGGATCGCTGCTGTACTGATTTTACAGCGCTTTTCGATCGCTTCCGCTAGCATAGTCGCGCCGAGCTTTGATCCTACAAAGACGAGCTTAAACAAGCAACAGCAACAGAAGCCGTTACCTATAAGCTACTCAGATAATGACATTGTCCATGCCCGTCTCTACGCACCGTCGACTCTTTTCCTTTCGTTCTCAAAAGCTCGAACAACTTGTTCTTCTTTTCCTTGTCTTCCGCCCATTGGACTTGATGGTTTACACTTGCATTTATGTAAAGACTTGGCAGCCCCTTCAGTAAACCAGCCTTGCACGCATCCTTACTTACATCAATGCGAATAAAGGATTGATTAATTTGGGTCTTCAAAACCTGCTGCACCAACGCTTCGACTTCGTTCGATATAGTCGCGCTAAAAAAGAGGAGCTGGACGTTCTTCGTGCCAGACGCAGCCAGCAGCGCAACGATTTGCGAAATTTGAGGCCGAAAACCAATGTCCAGCATGATGTCTACCTCGTCAACAATACACACTTGAATCGAAGATAGAAGAGCGTCACCACCACTGTAATTTGTAAATATGTCGAGAAAGCGACCGGGGCTAGCCACAATCAATTGAACTCCGCTTACAAGTCGATAGCGTTGCGTCGGAACAGGAAATCCACCCACCAACAATGCTGTCTTCATGTCATAAATACCCCGCATCAACATCTTAGCCACCATTTCAATCTGAATCGCGAGCTCTCGAACCGGCGCCAGAACCACGGCCATAATTTCTTCCTTCCGTTCTCTCGCGATCAAAACCTGCGAGATTGCAGGAATCAAATATGACACTGTCTTTCCTGTACCGGTAGGCGCACTCACCAAGACCTACGGGCAAGTAGCAGCAGCATCACGTCAATCGCGTCAGTTGTCTACCCTTTACTCGAGCGAACAAACGAAAAGAATATTAATGCACATACGTGGTATCTTTGCAGCGCGCAAGGAATTGTCTGCATCTGCACTGGTGTTGGTCTCTCAAAGTGGTTAGTAAGGAGATTGGTCACTAGTGCCGTGGGTAATACTTCAGCGTCCTGTTGCTTCTGTGCAAAGTCCACGAGGAGACGAGGCAGCCATACTTGTGATTGTCTTTCTTGTTTGTGACCTATTCCAGCTGCCGAGACAGCAGTAATTCGGATGCCCATTTTCTGTCGAAGCGCGTCTTCTGACTGCTGCTGTTGAGCACTCAGAGTCGCTTGCGTACTCGTTTTGCGCCTGATTATGCATACATCACGACATGCTAAACTGCACACGTCATCGTTCGTCGCGTCGCAGATATATTCTCCGTATCGACCGCAGACCTTGTTCGTAAAGAGAGATAAACACACATACGTACGTTTGTGGCACTAGGTCAGAGCGAGCTATTGTTTTTTCGTGCGCGTGAAGTATCGTGCTAGCAGTAGCTTACCACACACGTTGGCTCGTTAGGCAGAGGAGGTGCAATGACGACAGAGGGTTGAAGTTCATCGGCCATCGTGACTGGCGATGAGCACGTGGGTTGCGTATTCGAAATAAGTATACACATTCGAGTCAGTAGCGAGTGAGCCATGCATCGATGATGACGTAATTATTGACGATGAGCACGACTGTGACGACGCTGCGCCCGTCGTAGCGGTCTTTTAAAACAGACTTTTACTATATTTGTTAGCAAGATTGAATGAGGGCCTTGTTAAGCGCAGGTGAAGATAAAGGCTGTGCGAGAAATGCATTGATAGGGTGCGGGTGGCTACGTTTGCCAGAGCAATATTGACAACGCGGCGCCGGATCGTGTGTTGAGTACGAATGTCCTCAAGTGCAAAGTTTTAGATTGTCGTCAGAGGTTTAAGTCAAGACTATGTGGTCATTCCACACGAAATGGGATTCCGCTGGATAACCACGGAATAGCACGTATAGGTCATTGACAAGTCGCATGACCCGGGATATACGTTGGCAAACCTCAGCTTTAGGCTTGAAAGGTCAATGATCGGGTCTTCTTTTTTCGCGATTCTAAAGGGTTCTAAACTCGTGACAAGTGTCATCGCCACGAGCACCACGTCGGCACACGCATATTGGCATCGATAGCGAGTCCCATAGCCATTCAAGCTCAGGGAAACGACGTATGTCAGAAACAGCAATTCACACTTTGGCGTACTAACCCCATCGGCTCAAGAATCGGTCCTGTAAGCTAGTAATATTGCTACAGTAGAAGGGGGACAGATTTGTTGAGGTCATGCTGTGGCCAATGACTGACCAAGCGGCAGTGGTATAGTAAAGACACCATTTCGTCCCCTTGATCAAGCGCAGCTACGCACGCCTATCAATGTACATGCATCAAGACACAGCCGGCAACGTCACTGCATATTCTTTTACTTTCGCTCGTTAAGAAGACAGTGTGACCACTGAGCTGGAAGCATACAACGCATCGGCGCCCCATTAACGAAAAAGAACATCACAAGATTCCGACAACAAGTCATTCCAGACCTATCAGTCCACCTTGTCCAGCTAACAAAACCACCGGCGTCCGTTCTGCTCTTGCTTTCGCTTTTCCCTCCTCTTTTCACCCCTCAGCCTGCAGTGCTTACTCCGAAATAGCCTTCTTAGCCGCGCGGGCCTTAGCACGACACTCACGGTCCAGGTAGTCGCAGTTCGATTCGGGCCACGGAAATGGCTTGGTGCGCATCCTGAGGTACGGGTACGCCGGCTTCTCTTCTTCGTGGTGTCCATGGCTCAAATGGTCGCTAATGGCGTATACCGTGAACACTGACGTGAAAGCAATCATGCCCTTGGAGATCGTAGTCCATCGATGCATTTGCTCTGTTTTCACAAGAAAAGAAACAATTTCCGTAGCTTTTTAGTACTACGATTCACTATAGAAACGACTAGAAGAGACAGAATTTAAACGTACCTTTGGCCTCCTCCTCGGTGGCGCTGGACATTAGGCGCGCGCCATTACGGAGCGACTGGGCTATGGTGCGCGGTCCCTTGGTGAGAAAAATAGACTAGAACAACATAAGTTCCAAATAGAGACATTAGTATGGGTCATGGGGACGTCAAGCGTCTTAACATTCTCAGGAGTGGACGACGGACCATTGGTAAGCGTGTTGGCGGTAGCGAACTGAGTGCAAGTGGTCGAGGGGTCGAACTGAATTTCAGCCAATCTTGTGGCTATTGAAAATGTACTGCAACAAGATATTACTAAGAGAACATTAATTGGCTTTTTTGACGATATGATTCCTATAAATAATTGCATTTTAAAAAAGTAGTTTAAGCATGGTGATGGATGTATGTATTTTAAACGCATGAACAAATCCACAAAAGAAACCACAATTACGCCTTCAGTAACAGGATACTCATTCAACAATTTTGCTATTCTGACCGACAAGCCCAGACAGACCGCCAATATAACGAATTTGAGCTTTCACCACATATTATTGGTTTGTTGTATGGACGAGCTGTTGCTGACGATAGAGCGACAGGCACAGCGGCTGCTAGAGAGAAAAACGGCGCTATAAAACCGAAACAAGCACTTTAAACTGTCAAGCAATAACAAGTACCTGGCCACAACTCTTAAGACTGGTACGTTGACCAATAGGGTGGATTTACTCTCACCCATGTCAACAGCCTCTTGGTTGCACTCGTTGCATTATAATTTAACATGTATGAACGTATAGATACAGCGACTCACTAATAAGCTTCCACGAGCGTCCCGACCTGCAACGTGTTTGTCGACATTATATAAATGACGACATTAATTCCACATGTATGAACGTATATATACAGCGCGTTACATGCTAAGCTCCACGAGCGGTTCGACCTGAAACGTGTTTGTCAACATTATATAAATGACGACAAAGAAGGCAACTTATATCGTTGATACGTCTGCACACACGCATCCTGTCAAAGAATAATCAGATTTGCTCATACAGGACCATGTGCGTGTAGTTAGATGACGGTAAATATATAGCGAAAAGTGTGTATTTTGGCTGGATACCAAATTAAAAAAAGCTTAAACCATGGCTTGACTACTTAATTAAGCACAGTAAAGCCATCGACAAGATTATTGGATGAATTATACGCGATTTCTTTCAGCAACTCAGCTCTGTTATCTTTCAGCGGGAGTAATTTTCTAGATAATGACAGCAGATACAGCGTCTACATCATCACCACTGTTAGTGTTCTTGCTGTTCGTCTAGCTGCTGGAATCTGTCCAAATGAAACATCTCTAGATTTGAGAGTTGCGCTAGAAGACAGATGTTTATCCAGGTTTTAGAAGATGACGAGATGATTACCGAGCATCACCTATAGCTAAGCTGTATTAACACGCGTTGTTGGAGTGTTGAGAGAGAGGAGGTGGGTGTGGGTAACAATTTTAATTCAAGAGTGACTAAAAAAAATTGAGCTGTGTGCTCTTCTATGTTGTTGACTTTGGTTGACATTGCACTGCACCACGATCTGATGAAATCCATGGTCCTGTACCCTCAAGACCCAGCGATGCACAAGTTGTTGATGATCAATATGCTCACGAAATGGTAGATGTAGAATTGAAAATATATTAGATGACTTTAGCCTGCAACGCTTGAATCCGTACGATACCTAGAACTCTCTTGTACCTCTTGCCATCAGTCGTTGCGTTTTAACATGCCTTCCCGGGATGTCCACACACTAGAGACATTAATTGACGCAGTTCGCGTAGTCGCGGGCAGCAAATGTCTTGGTGAGCACGTCAGCCCGAATCATCTTCGACTCGCAGTAGAACACCTTGAACACTCCCTTTTTGATGTATGCCTTAACAAACTTGTTTCGCACGTCGATATGTTTCGCTCTTCCCGTGCTGACCTCGCCAGTAATTTGTTTAATATCCGCCTGATTGTCGACTTGCAGCATCATCGGAGCTATCACCTTGATTCCAATCTCATCAAGTAGCTCACGCATTCCCAAGATCTCGCTTTCCATCAGCGAACCTGCAACAAACTCTGCTTCCATGATAGATAGGGCCACACTTGCTTTCTTCTTGTAAACTCACCCCACGATCATCCCGTTCACGCACAGCACACGACCACTGACAGATTTTTGATCCTCGCGATCCGCGGCGTAATCAGCATCACCATAGCCTTCGATTATTACACGTCTGTCCTTGGCCTTGTCATCGCCGTACTTCATCCGAAAAGATAAGTTTATCGTCCCTTTCAGATATTTAGCAATCCGTTCAGCCCATCACCAATTTCACTCACGTGGTGCATGCGATCGTCGGCTAGATCGATGTACGGCAAACGCGATGTCAGGTCTCGTACAGCGCGCGAGCCAAAGTAGACTTCCGATCAGCGACTGGAACGCGGCAATGGTTGATTTCTTTGCCGTTACACCGCTTCCTCCAGGTCGAAAATCGCCTTCACATTCACCCTCTTAGTTTCTCTAATCGGGGTTCGTGCTAGGTTTGAAAACGCAAGTCCAGTTGTGGCGAGTAGCTCTAGAATGCACTGTTCTTGCTCAAGTGCGTACCTATTCTCATAGTCGTACGTCACGCCTATGCCAAGGAACTTCGTCACTGCCCCAAGGTTCTTCACCTCTAGCACGTGCACGTCTTGGAATAACTAGTCAACAAATGTCGTATTTGTACCTGTCATCAAAAGATTGTCTACATAAACACCGACTATAGTGGTTCCGGAGTCATTCCGGTTGAATACAGGCAACTGTCGGTGTAGCCCAATTCGACGAGTGTCTTGTGCAGGAGCTGAGCTCAGAGTCTTCCAGCCTGCTTCAGGTCGTAAAGAATATTTTTCAATCGCAAAGCAGCCTGGCCTCTTTCACTTTTTCAGATACCTTGATCTTATTCCCGTCCATAATTATACCTTGTGGAAGATGCAGGTAGATCTCCAGGTCGTCTTACTTCTCCGCCTTCACGTATGCGTTGGGGACGTCACCGTGTCGCGCAGGGACTCGCCACACCCTTGCAAGTGCCAGCACAATTTTGCCGTCTTCATTTTCATCACTGCACTTAACGTCATTGTATAATCAACGCCATGCGATTGCTCATTCCCGCAGGTCTTTAAGCTCGCCTTGTATCGTTCCAGCGTACCGTCAGCATATCGCTTGGTTTTAAATACCCACTTTGAATGCAGCATCTTTTGCCCTTAAGGCCTCGTTACGACCTCCCAAGTGCCGTTTGCCTCGAGCGACTCGATCTCGTTGCTTGCTGCCAACTAGTCGAGCGTGGTGACTGAATCGATTCTCGATAGTTCTTAGGGTCCGTCGTCACGGCGATCAAGGAAACGGGGACATGCTTTTTACCCATGTGTCTTGTGGTCGTTCGTCCGACCGGTGGCTTGTCCAAATTTAACTTCCTCAGTTTCTTCGACAGTAGTGTCCACGCTACACGACTTACCTTTAAATCCCTTGTCTTGACTTTCACGCTACTTTTTTTCTTTCCCACCACGCTGCGGCTCCTCCTGATCAGCG
>JH598174.1:505824-523327 GCA_000173235.2 Hyaloperonospora arabidopsidis Emoy2
TACCTATGAGGGGGATACACTAGATCGTACTTGGTACGTGTAAGGTACACCTAGCCGCGTTATTTACAGACACACACAGATAAGTACGATTTGAAAAGTTCGGCATTCACCTTGCGCACAGTCACTAATAGCTTCACCCTTCGGACTTGCAATTATATTTAATACTGATTTACTTCTTACCTCTATTAGAAGAGTGTTTAATAGTTAGTATTCCTCTGTACTTACCGTATACGTGAAGTGACGCGCACGGCACTGCTTGCACTATATAAGTGTAAGTCAACTTGTACTGTATCAGTACAAGTTACCAGTGTCCCGTTACACAGGGTATCACTTTGTAGTCCGACCAAGGACCGCAACCCTTACATCCAACATGACCATGTTCGATGATGATGGTGACAGATTTCACACCACGCGAGGAAGCTACTCCTATTTTAGTGACATCAAATAGAGAGCAGTCGAACGAATGGGTTCGACCGTCGAAGAACATGGCCGTCTGTGCCATGCTGTCCGCACTGGACAGAGATGAGCAGCATGCCGCCGTCACCAAGTTCATACAAGATGAACTTGACGCGCATGGGATAAGTTAACCTTGCTTCGCCAGCAAGGTTCTCAACAGGCAGAGCTGTTAAGAGAACAGGGTGCTCAACAGTTCGAACTGTTGAGACAACAGCAGGCTTGGACTGCTATTTCTGGGGTGACGCAAGCGCGTCGACCCGAAACCTTAAAGATTGATATATATCAAGTACAAGGGCGAGGAGGAATAATCCCTGTTGACGTGGTTCGTCGAATTAAATAATGTCTTAAAGGCTCGTCACATCTTTGATGAGCAAATTCAAGTCGCATTTGCTTGATCGAACTTGCAGGACGTGCCAAACGTTAGTCACTAGGTCTCAACTTGCACGTCTAACACGTGTTTGGGCCGTTGGAGGTCTTCAAGATCCGGCTCGACAAACGTTTAAACCGCGACAGGCTGAGTTCAGGGCTTGATCGGAGCTCTTAAAACTTAAGTACGGTAAGCGTGATGTACACGCTTACGCTCAGCACATACGACTCCTTGCAAGTTTTGTTACGCCCAACCCGGTCCATAAACACACATCGATAACGGTGTTCATGAAGTTTCTTGCGGATGGTCTCTTCAAGACCCACCTGTTCCGCCTGGAACTGGATTCGCTACAAGAAGCTATCACTGCGGAACAGGAAGAATTTAGCTTGGGACAGGCTCATGCTAGTTCACTGTCATATATTCCACCGAGACGACAAGAGGTCGGATGTCCAGAACCCATGGAACTCTGTTATGTAGATATAGAGAGACCTCGCTCTTCAAACAACGAGCGATTGCAGAATTCAATCGCTGTCAAAACTAGGACACTTCGTCAACGAGTGTATTGCCCTACGCCCAGTGTCTCGAAACACTGAGCGAACCGATCGACCACCCGCCAAGAACGGCAACGGAGGCGGGCCAACTTTGTTTCAAAATCGCAACAACAGAGTGGACCGTTAAAAGCGGTCAGGTTTAGAAGGGGCGGAGCGCCATACTAATTCAGAAACCCTAAGAGAAATTTCAAATCTCTTGATGAAAGTTGCTCCAGACTCACAATCACTGTGTGTCTCTGCACTTGGTGATGAGGTACCCCTCATCACCTTGAATATAGAAGTGACAAAGGATTTTTTGTCACTCCGTGCCCTTGTTGAATGTGGGGCGTCAAACCACTTTGTTCGTCGCCTGTCGCTAGAAGATCGTAGGCTCGAGTTCGTTGAGCGCGACATCACTCCTACGTGGATGAAGGTGCGCTTTGCAACAGGCGCATCGATAACAGTAATGAAACTTGTACAGAGATTTCACTACACGCTAGAAGATTCAAATTATGATAATGATTTCATCGTACTGGATTTGGATGACAAATCTGATGTCATCCTAGGGGTTCCCTGGCTCAGAGAGAGAAGGTACGATCCAAGGGTCATCTGACAGCATCGAACCGTGAAGATGCCTGCCACTTGCTCATCAGATGGCCATCTGATGAACGTCTTGAAGCGTCCTCAAGCGTGTGGATGCACTGTAAGTGAGTGCGACGGTTTCAATTTGATGCGGACGATAGTACGACTTCACAATATCCCAGCGTGATAACCAATCACACTGTGGAGGAAACCACCGGCGAATGGGCGGATGCACAGGCAGCGACGAAGGTCCACCACTCGAATAATTCAAGTGGACCGGGACATGGAAATAATCCTAGCAGGCTACATCCAAGGAAGAATGAACCGGTTGCCCACAGAGGGCAACCCGAAGATCCTAGGTCGACTGGAGAGTCTACCGTAGAGGACTTGGTTGTGGTAGCGCAACCACAGCTAGAAGACGTCGAGTGATAGTCCCCACGTACTACTTGAGGGATAAACTCCTCAATAAGTTATTGCTGAGGTAATATGACCTCAGCAACCTGAGGTAATAGGTCCCCAGAAGCCTGTGGAACTAAGTTCCCAAGAAGAAACCTAGACATTGAATGTATTGATCAATGACGAGCCAAGTGTAGGCGCTTATACACTTGATCTGATCGCGCCTCCGAAGTTAACATTGGATATAAATCAGTCGCCAAAGCTAGGAACAAAACGGTTCTTCCGAGATGGGTAGTAGTAGGGTCAAGTAGATCTGCGTACTCGTCGCAGAGGACGAGTACGTGACAGACATTCGGTCGGAAGTAGTATTTGCCGAGAACGAACGGGCTCTTAGCAGCTCATCGATGGACGAAAGTGTCATCGAAGAGAAGAATCGGATTAAACGAAATACGTATCAATCTTAAGAGTGGCAATTCCTTTCTATACGGATTTGATAGAACTCAAGGATGTGTTCCCTGAATCCGTACCATGCGAGTTGCCTAAGGATAAAGGCACTCGATATGAAATCAAGCTCAAAATGGGCTCGAAGTAATGTATCATGAAGCATTGGCCACTGCCTCTTGAACAAGTACTTGCGATCGACAATGTCTTTGTCGATCGTTTAGCAGCGGGTCATATGAGGTAGTTGCACCCCCAAATAGCTCTCCGGTCTTCTGTGTGCGTAAGACCACAGGATGATGGCGGAGAGTGCAGGCACATAACCAGTTGAATGCTGAAAAGGTACCAGCTCAGAAACGATAACGAGAAAGGACGTTATCATAGATGGTATGGCAAAAAGTACCATCTTTCGTCTATGGATCTGATTGATGGCTCTATCATATTCTTATGCGTGAACGGACATCCCGTGCATAGCAGTGAGTAACCCCAGTGGAATGTTCTGGGAGTGTCTGGTAATGCCACGAGGACTAATTAACGCCCCTTCCATATTCACAAGATGTGTGACAAATTTGTTGAGATTGGTGCGAGATTTTGCAACGAGTTATTACGACGATGTGTTCGTCCATAGCCGGGATAGGGGTGAAAAGACGGACGTGAAAGTTCATAGAACACACGTTTGTCAGGTTCTTCCACTTATGCGCAAGCTTAAGCTGTACTCCAAACTCAAGAAGTGTATATTTGCTGCGAGCGAAATATCACGTCTTGGGTGCATCGTGTGTAAACAGGACGTACGCCCTGATCCGGAAAAGATCAAGATAATTACCGACTGGACTGTGCCAGTAGATTCTAAGGGACTTAGACAGTTACTTGGATTAGCGGTGTACTTGCACAAGTACTCGCGCAACTACGCCGAGATGAACGTTCATCTCTCATGTCTCTTGAAAAAGAACGAGAAATGGTCATGGAACGCTGATTGTCAGCATTCCTCTGAGAATATCAAGCAAAGTTTGATGCAATCTCCCATCTGGGTGATTGCAAATCAGGACAGTCCATTTCATGTTGTATGCGCCGCCAGCGATTTCTCAATCGGCTGCGCGTTAATGCAGTACGACACAGACGACGCAGAGTGTGTCGACGCTGATGCATTATCGCGCCGACCCGACTTTGAGTTGGCTGCGCAGTCTAACATTGAGGGCTAGTTCGCTGTTGCAACACTAGTTGTTAATGTTCCGTCTTCAACATTACTTGACGACGTAAAGTAGATCTACGCAGAAGATAAGAATCTTCTGCGTCTGTTGGATCATCTCATGAATCCATCTCGTGAATATATTAAAGAAAATACCGGCCTTGTAACAATCGTCTTCGGATCGATACACCACACGCAATGTATTTATGTAGTATACAGTCGTCGTTCCTACTCACACTGATTTGCGCTTGCGCATCACGTATGAGTGTCACAATGCACCAACAAGTGGACATCGTGGAGTGAGGAAAAACCTATCTCACGGTAAGCCGCGACTTTTACTGCCTCGCCAGTATCAGTTCTTACCAAAATACTTGCGAGCTGTGTCAGCGGGTGAAGCCTAGTCCTTCATCCCGAGCGCCTACAGTCTCTAACAGTTCCGTCAGAGTGCTGGCGGTTCGACTCCATGGACTTCGTCTTCCGATTCCTCGAAGATGCTCACGATAATGATGGTATTCTTGTGTTCATTAACCAATTCAGCAAGATGGTACATATTGCTGCAGTACAATAGTCGATCATAGCACAGGGCTGTGCCCGTGTCTTCATTGAAACAATATTTCGACTTGACTGTGTACCCTAAGATCTAGTCTTGGACAGAGATCTGCGGTTCACGGCGGAGTTTTGGCAATCCCTGTTCCGATCACTGGGGGCACGTCTGACTATGTCAGCAGCTGACCATCGGGAGGCATATGGTCAGACAAAAGCGTCAACCACATCCTAGAAGAAGAATTACTTCGGGGGTACGTTCAATCGTTCACGAGTTGTAGCGAATTATTCCTGATCATCGATTTCGCCATGGACAACTCCGTGCACGCGTCAACAACGCATAAACCGTTTTTCGTGAATGGCTTACACCATCCATGTCTACCCGCCCAATCAGAAAGTAACTCTAGTTCATGGGGGGGGTTGGACTTGCGAAAGCAAAAATCGTTCTGTCTCATGATCATCAACGCGTCGACGTAATCGACGAGGGGAACGATGCCGGCGTTGACGTGATCGACATCGAAGAAGACAACCTCACCAATAGTGATGGCAATATCGTTGACTTAGATGATGATGACGATGATGGTATATTCAGCATCGCCAATGACGACATCCTTGCTGGAGAAGAGAATAATCTCTTAGCATTGCGCGCTGGGAGAACTGAAACAAACAAAGGCGAGTCTGCATAATAATTTCTGCTGGCACGAGAAGCAGGGATCCATTTCGTGCAGTACTCCATCGTTAACGTGGTGGACCGGCAGAAACGGAACGCTGATAACCATGGAAGAGCAAAATTCTTCTATTTTATGTCCTATACCTAGTTCTAATATTTACGACATATCTACCTATACATGTAGTAACTAATGTGGGTAGTAGTAAACTATTACCTAAGTACATCGGCCCGTTTCGTGTGTGCTACATTGCAAAGGCAATGAGTACACGATCGAGCTGCCTCGTAGGGTGCATATGCATCCTACGTTTTACGTTGGTCTCCTCCGCTCGTACTATCAGCACGATGCCTCATACACGCACATATAAGAATCCCCAAGAGATTCTTGTGGTAACAGTCAGGTTCTCACAATAACTCTAAAGTGACACGATCTGGTGAAACAGTTTCGCCACGTCGTCACGAATGACTTGACGCCCCCTCTCTTTCCCCGATTGGAAGAACGCAAAATTTGATCGGTCATGCGACCGATGGATGCAGTACAGCTGTACCGACGCCTCCAAAGCGCGCCGCTCATGATTTTCTTGGACGGCCCGATCACGGAATACGCGGAGGATTCGATCCAGACGATCGAACTCCGATTCAACTTCCGACAAGCGAGTCTGAATCGATCTTCCCGCCTCATCACAGCCACGGTAAGATCCGCACGGTAGTCAGTGTTTTCACGTGGAACGTATCTTGAATCAACGTGACGTGAAAGGGAAGCGAACGAGCACTTCGTTCGCTGGCGCGTATATCCACTGGCGCACGATAGCTAGGAGCCTCGCGCCCAGCTGAGGACCGATGTTGAGGGTCCCGTCCACTAGGAAGACGCGACTCGTCCGATGAATCAGAAGGTCCATCAGAAACAAGCGCCCCATGGAGCTTGTAGAGAGATTGCAGATTAGCAATTGCATCGCGTATCTCAGATGAGATGTGCGCCCTACCCCACGGCGAAGAAAAGGAGTACACCTCCCTGTAGGCGCGCTGCGTGTTGTCAAACAACATGGACGTGAGTCACCCCACGTGAGGCATGGGATTCATGCCTCATGAGAATAATGATGCATCGAATTTCACCTTATTCAGAGTGCGCTTCTCAAACCGAACATGAGCCGTGTTAAGCTTTAGTAGCGAAACGTCACGCCCAATTTGTTGCATATTGAGCACAAAGGCGTCCCTTGCCCGCATCAACGAGCTTTTGTCTCGCTTAGTGTTGCCACTGTACCCTCTATACTTTCTAAAAACATCACGATAATAGTCTTCTTCAGCGCAAAAATCACTCGCGCTGATGTCGAGACCGTGTAACAGCCTCGCATCGAATAACGGGGGTTCGATGGTAAGTGCTTGTCTCAAGTGACAAGTCATTCATGAGCCTTTCCAGCAAAAGCCAAGGATTGTGCTCAGGGGATAGACGCAAACACATGGCATTCTCGAGCCTCCTGTGTAGTACTAAAGGAACCCTTGGTACCACAAGTGTCGCCACCACGATGGCGCGAGCCAACGTCGCTCTCGCTAACCGGCGAACGCGCACCAACAGGCACGGGGGGTGAGTCAACGTGCTCATCCTCCGTACTAATGAGAATCTGGTAGTGGCCGTTAAACTGACCACCGGATTGAGCCTTCTCATTTGAGGGCTCGTACTCGGTCGCCTTGGTCGCCTTGGGAGATCCGGGCGACCTAGAAGTATTCTTCGAGTCAAATTCACCGTCCAAATCTCCAGAGTAGATGAGCTCCACTTGGGAGACATCATCATCAGCACGTGGTGATTCACCACGTGCACCTGAATCAACTGTTGCTGCACGTTAAGGTGAAGCAGCAGCAGAAGAGCCGTAGTCTGTCGCTCGAGGATACAAATTGACTCGTGCAGTCGCGTTAACACGCGCGGCTGCCACGCTTCGTATGGAATTCTTCACCATGCGATGAAAGGTCAGAAATGAATGGATCAGGCCAAACAAGTGCTCGATTTCCCTGATGTGGTCTAACGGTGAACTCATCAACATGATAGTTTTTGAGCTACTATCGTTTAAGGGGGTGATGTAACGGGGTGAGCCTGTTATATATAATTAACATATAATACTTGTTAATTAGAATAGTATCAGAAAAGTTTATAATGTTCATGAATATTACCATATGGGATAACTGTCAGAAGCACTCACCTACTAGATGATATGAACCATCATATCAGCCAACGCTAGCGGTACAATCGATGATGGACGCGCGCAATGAGTGGTGAGCAAAGACTACATTTTTGTATATAAATATAATTAAGTTAGGACTAAACACAGGATAATGATTAGGACTTGTTTATATATATGTATATAAGTTTTATTTCTACCTCTATCAGACAACTGTTTGATAGTTAGTATTCCTTATACTTACCGTGTACCTGAAGTGACGCGCAGCACTGCTCACACTGTATCAGTTTAAGTGGAGTTGTACTGTGTCAGTACAAGTTTCCGGTGCCTGTTACACCATTCTCCCAGAAGATTAGCTCATGTCAAATGCTCCATACGGAAAGACCGAAACGAAGACTTGATGTATATATATACATATATTCTGAAGTCCGGTCAATACAACTTGTAGAAGGACTTCATTGAGATAATGCCCGTCAAGTATCTTCTCATCGAGTATTAACTCATATTGCTGACTTGACAATTTCCCTCATCGAGTATCGTGCACTCAGAGTACTCATCGAGCCTAGTCCCATAAAACATCTCGTCTCACCGAATCTAGGCTATCAATTATAACCTGCACAAGTCTTTATTGGGCCCCGCGAGACGAGTCCGCCGGATCATGACTCAAAGCTATTGCCATCAAATGAGTATACTACTGGCCCGACTATATTCCGACACGACATGTCGTAGAGAAGCTACCGATTCGGCAGTGCAGCTTCGTTCTAGCTTATCTAAGTGTTGTAGACGTTAGTAATAGAAGAAGCAAGAAAAACTATTCCCACATCATTGTCACTTCCCGGGTGGGACCTTGCGGATATGTTTTGCACCAATTCTACAAAATTCAGAGATAATACCGTCATCACGCTCGGTGGCGAAGCGTCTTTTGGTCACAATAGATCGAGAGAATTGACGGAAGATACCGCTGAAGGGTGGGCTAAATTAACTAGCACGTCCATTACTACCGCATTTATCGCTCAAGCCCCTCGGCTCCAGTCGTACATGATACTGCGGTCATTGACCCTATAGACACCAGCGACGTCTTAGTAGCAATCAAGAAGTGTAAACAAGGGAAGGCTGCTGGACCAGACGAACTCGGCAACACTGTCTACAAGGATTACTCGGAAATCGTCGCACCAATTCTGACGGCGCTGTTCTCGAGGGTGGATAGAGTGTGGTTTAATACCGGCCTCATTCTGCAAGACCAACATCCATTGTCTCAAAAATATGCTACATTTTCACGACCGCTAGGCCACTAGCCAGCCGTCCTCGTTAGATATGACTACAAAACATGTATTAAACATGTCGTGACACGGCTCAGACCTCTTCTTCCAACAGTAGTTGACCCGGCCCAACTCGGCTTCGTACCTTGGCGCAATATTGCGACGGATCTTGACATAGTTGAAGCAGCGAAAGGTGCAGCGCGGACTGACGATACTATGTATCAGTCCATATTGCCAAATCATACGATACTTTGCAGCGGGCTTTATCCTTGCGGTACTCGCATGGAGGGGGTTCCGTCTAAATTTTTCCAGATGACTGCCGTTCTCCAGTAGAGCACGACATGTCAATTTGTGGTCAATGATATTCTCTAGACGGGTACAAATGACTTGTGGAATAAATAAAGTATGCCCAATGGCTCCTCTACTCTTTATTCTTGCTCTCTACTGCGCTTACATGGTTCTTTGACTCCGTGACGATATTCTTGGAATCACGCTGCATTCCTCGGTCCGGAAAGATATCATTTCTGTTTTAGGATTTGCAGATGAAACGGCAGTATATCTTCGCCGTCGCGGTGATATTCTCTGGGTAATTTAATTTTTTGAGGCGTTTAATGAAGTATTAGGTCTCGCTCTTAACAATTCCGATTTCATTGTCGTCGTGCTCGGGCGCAACGCAACAATTTTTGCTGAACACAATTGAGATCTGACCCTACTGGGGTCAACGCAGCACTGTCATATCGCGGTATGCAGGTTGGTCAAATCGATGCGCTTACGTTGAACTGAAATAAATGTATCAGGGTGGTCAGGAATTGTCTTGCATTGTCGAGGCAGAAGATCCACACTGTCGAACAGAGAGAGCTTCTTGTTCGATCCATTTCGGTGCCAAAACAGATGTATGTGGCTTATCATTTCTAGCCAACTCGGCCGTGTTCAACGTATTCAACAATTATGAAGGACTTGTCTGGTGCACGCTCGATGGAAAGCGCAGCAAGCCTTCGGCACTGGAGCATCAGGGGTTTCCACTTTGAAAGGATGACCTCGTGGTACCTTGCATCACTACCGTGATCATTACCCTTACAGCGAAAACGGTCGGAGTCTAAGCTGCATCAGCAGGTACCGGTGGACTTTTACTCGGTTACATCGTAGGCAGGAGGCAGCCTGCGACCATCTTATATTACTCCTTATTTGGTTAATGATGCTCCTGTAACCATCGTCAAGTCAGTTTGGGACACTGGGACTGCTGTCGTCGGTGTAGCGGCGGCTAGACACTCCAGAGGTGGTTCAGCCTCCAGTCTTAGACAGACTACGCAACATTTTATGAGGACAGGTGAGCACGAGATCGATACCGGTGGCAGATTTTTCGTCGATTTCTCCCATCTCTACCCTCTGATATGATAACCACCTTGCCTTCAGAGGCTGAGCAATTTAGTAAAGTCGATTCACACCGGTTTCAATACGCATTACTCCTAAACTTATCATGAATTCTCTTACGTCACGTCTCGACTAACAAGCTTAACGATGCTATATCATGCTAATGGAAAATCCACGCTCAATGGTGTGCTATCCTGGACTAGGATGGTCTTGTACGAATTCTTATCACCCCTCAAACTTCACCAAACGAAATACTTCACCCTGCTAAAGCCCGGCATTTTGCGCTTCTGCCACGCTCTGGTATATAATGCTTTCCTCTACACTCTCCCTCCAACCAACCGAGGACACTCTTGTCTCTTACACGGACAAAATGCGGCGTCAACGATTCTGGGTATGGACTCGGATGGCCTCGGCCTCACGGCACATGAAACGGTTCAACAGTTTCCGAGAGCCCGGTATCGTCACAATGGTATATTGCGGCCAGGCTGCCACGTCCGCACACGAGGAACCGGTCCGTTTTGGGGCGCATCCAAAACAGAAAAGGATCACTAAGATATGGTTTAGCGCCCGTAGGTAGATTCCACGATCTCATATAACGTAAATTTCTGCCAGGAAACGCTTTTTCGCTGGTCTTATAATACGGGTACCAATCAGAAGTCCTGCGCACGAGCTCGTTGTTAGACCGCGTGCCTTAGCGCGATCTCCTCCAAATTAGGGCCTCGTCACCGCATGTCTCTCAGACGCCATACTGGCTCAGGTGCAACCGATTCCTCTTTGGAACCGCTTCGCGAAAAATTTCTTATGTTCAAACATGGGTTGGTCTCCACATGACTATGCTCCCACGATTATGCTTTTTATTACTTTACTTCTCGCACAGAGACTTCGGCGAAGTCATGTTGCCGTTTAGAGTAGAATCGGTCGTCTCCCGGACGACAATCTGCCGTGCACTGTGTTTTCACTAGAGCTTTCACAAACTCCCGAATATGTCTAAGATATTGCGAAAATTGCTCTACATCCATACGAGAGGAATTTTCAATCTCGCTAAGTCGTGTTTGGAGCTGCAAACAAATTATAGTGCTTCATTGTCTCTATAACACTTCACGACATTTGGATGGAGCGGCTACGTCACATGGATGACCCTGAACAACTCGATGCGAGCCACCGAGCGACTTCCCAAGACAGTTTTTGGCGTGCGGTCACTCGTTGGTCCACCCACAAGCCTAGTAGAACTGCTCGAGATTATGTGCTGATACTAGTGCGCCCAGCGCTAGCAGATGATATAGCTCAACGTTCCGCCATTCCTCCTTTGCGAATATTGAATTTGCGGCGGTTGTCCATGGACTAATTGCTTCTTATCTTCGATGGAGGTTCGCGCGGCAAACACATTTCTGGTGGAGTCAAGTCCGTCGTAATCCTAATTTGGGCCCAGTCACATGCTGCATGTGTCGTGTGGATCGCTTGAATAGCCCTGGGGTCGTCTTTGATGATGAATAATGTGGATGAATACTGTGGTCTGATTTTTGGTTTGCTAGAGGCAAAACGCAGCGGCTTCGTGTTATTGGAGACAGTTCTATGGTTTTTACTCAACTTCCTCTACAAAGATTGCCTCGTAACCTACACCTATCTGCACTATATCGTATCGTGCGGGCACTAGCAGATGACATAACAACTCGCCTGCTGGGATCATCATTACCGAGATTTCAGCAAGATGGACAAACTTGCCGTGAGCGTTGCGATTGGTACAACCAATCGGAAAAGGTTCATGCACCAACCAAACTTAGCATCGGTCAGAGTATACAACAATACGTCAATCTAGATTTCACAAATTGGCTCGAGACGTCACTCAACGTCAACACTAGATAACCGACACGCCTCTCGCCACCCACCTGCGACCGAACGACGGTCAATAGTCAGCTGGACGCCAGGCGCGGAAATGTTTGACCTGTCACACATTAGGCTACTTTCTATATGTGGCTCCGTACGATAGCTCGAACTATCTGGTAAGGGTATTGCTGGTCGCTTTTATTCCTCATTATACCTCACTTTCAACAAAAATCATCGATTATTTGTTGTACGAATTTTAGACCCTTTCACTCAGATAAATTAGGCATATCATAAGGTCGAGTGCTAGATGAGGCTGTGATTTTGCCTCCGAAAGCTATTTCGCCTTTATCGAGCAAGTTTCGACGTTGTACGACATCCTTGGCAACATACGGGTACAAATTTTGTCTGAAAAAGCTTATTTAAAACTACTGGCATTTGTGCTAAGAAAATCATTACGGTATCAAAATCGTAGCGTCTTCTACATGTAGCAATACGATAGAACTGACGACATGATAGTTCGTGGCAAAGCTTGTTAAAACACGTATATTTCACCACATCACCCTACCTAATGATCAACACATGGGCGCAATATTCTTCGTGAACAGCTAGAGACGGAGTGCCATTAAATCTGATGGATGATGGCTGCATATTTTTTACAATCCGAGATAGTTCTTAAACAATACTTTATCTGTGTACCGCCTACAATACACAACTTATCGTACGCTGCTATACTGCAAGCGTGACCTTACGGAAGTCTGCTGAGGTAAATATAGATTTTGACCTCGATGGTGCAGCTGTCATAATAACGCATACATTTTATATCATCCACTCCAACTGTACATAACAGGGCGTAAAGAGCCCAGAGAAAATAATTTTCATTACACTTTTTTCATCAAATTGCCAGCTATCATTGGTCGTTCTACAGTTGTGAACTCAGACTACGATAGCACGTCACGTTGAAAATAGGGTTTGTGTGGCTCATTAATTGTGGAAGTGGTAACTTGGCCACGTTACAGTTGATCATTATTATGGCCACAAATGGTCCAATCTTGCGCGCAACAAAATTCGGTCATTTCACTTCTATATCATGTGAGTCGGTGTACGACGTCTCAAATATACCATGCAGAGGTTGTTTCGCTCAACTCGATCCAGTGAGCGCGACGCTTTTGTTCATACTACCCTTGTTGCATTTCCTGAGCTTTGATGAAGTTGTTTCCGGATTTGAGAAATGACCTTCTGCTTTTTACTGAAAACGCTTGGGCACATTGTGCTGTACGCTTGGATTTTGGTTGCAAAAATTTTGCGTGCTCCCGCAACTTTCGTGCTTACGTCCTGTGTCGATCTCGAAAGGTGACGTACCCGCAGATGCACTGGCCAGCGTGGCACGGGCATACTCGATAGTCCCTAAGTAATACATCTGGCTACTAACGTAACGGAACGGTTTCTTATCGACTACTCGACTTATTGCTAAACCATACATCTGTTAATCACAGCTCGTAATTGGAGGCTTAAAATACAACGATTGGCTGTCACGTAGATAACCAGGTTTATTGCCGAGACGTGTTGTGCCAGGCAGTCTGGATCAGTCGTGGAGCGCGGTAGTGAGGGGAACACGAAGACTATTATTTCGTCGGCAAGTCGAAAGAAATACGCAGCAGAAGATCTGGACGCCGCTGAGCGCGCGTATGCCGCGGGCGCCAAAATCAGCCACTTTTGTAACGATTATCCAGGCGTTCCGGAGCGAACGATTCGGCATCGAGCACATTTGCTTAAGAACGGCTTGGCGCTATGAATTCCTGGTCCGCCACCAACCCTAGAAAAAATTGAAGGGTGATCTCCGTGACCGGGTGATCGGAATGCAGAGAATCGGCCTAGTAGTCAACCGCGAGGAAGTGCTGGCGAAGGCAAACTAAATATATCATGCCAAGTACGATGTGACGTGGATCACCGGCTTTGTTACGATTAGGTGGGTATCATGCCATTTCAAGCGTAATTCGGATCTATCGCTTCGAGACAGCTAGGTTATCAAGCGTGCTCGGAACGAGGTAATCTTATACAGTCTACGGTATTTCTTCAGCGAGTACATGAAGCACGTCATCGAGCGCAATACGAGCCCGGATCAGGTCTTGTACATGGATGAGACGGGATTCTCCCAGAAGAGAAGTCAGACGAAGGTAATCGTGGTCAAGGGCTCGGGGAACGTGTGGAGACAGTTTGTTTAGTGCACCTTACATCTCACGATCGTCGCGTGCGCGTCAGCGGCGGGATTTGTCTGCCCACCGCTGTACATTTTACCAAATTAGCGTGTCACCCGCACCGTATTGGACGATTACAACTTCCCGGGCGCTGCTGTCACGACTGCTCCATGGAAGTTCATGGAAAGCGCAGGATTTATTTAGTGGGTCCGCCACTTTATGTAAGCCGTGTCCTTTGCTTTGCAGTGACCCCTGATCCTGGTATACGACGGATGCAGCAGTCACTACAACGGTGAGATTGTGCTCGAGACGGTGCAGCGCAGGATCATCCATGTGTTCCTCCCAGCAAAAGCAAATCACCTCCTGCATCCTCTAGAAGTGGCTGGATTCAAGCCTTTAGAGGCCAGAATCGATGCTGTGATGCGCGAGTACAATCTTGACGGGGGCGAAAGCTCCATCACGCGCAAAACAGTCATTCGCTTGGTGAGCACCGCGTGCAGCAATGCCATCATGGACAATCCTTCCAATGTGATTGATGGATTCAGAGAGTGCGGATTTTGGCCAGCGTCACTGCCGCCACAGCAGCGTCGGATTACTCTGTATCTAGATGGAGGGTGCGTCAAGGACGTCGAGATGCCCTCCTGGCTCAAATGTGGAGAGAAAGTGCATCTCGAGGTTCTGTTTATTCCTGCGTCGTCTTCAAATGATAGATAGCGGTGCAAAACTCTTGACGTGAACCGTTGAATCTTCAAAAGCGAGCACTTACAGAACATTGACGTGTAGCAACCCTCCCAGATTTATACTGCATTTTCATATGATATTATTCGGCAATAATTTGGTCAATGCTATATATTTGTGGCAGAATGTGATATCTGTGCAAAGCACATTGTCGTATATACTCGCGCACTTAGCTTCTTAAATACTAAAAGCAATAGAACTTTTCTTGATCTCTTTGTTGTCTGTTGAAAACTGTCGATTTTTGCGCTAAAGCCAAGAAGACGATTTTTATATTTTTAGGGTCTCGATATCCGGCAATAATTCATTCCATTTCATTACCTTTAAAAACATCATACATCAAAGGGCGTCCTCATCGGAACAAATTATTCCTTTCCGTTTGTCCATCTGCTTGAGATCTATGAGCAGGGGTCATAATGAGCTTATATCACATGATTCGTATCAGTAAGTTATAAAAGTTTGACGTGTACTTGATTCTCGGTCACTGACACTTTAGGCAGCCCGTGATGGCAAATGACTGTATCAAAGCAAAGCTTGGCTAAAGCCATGGATTCGTCATTTGCATTTACGACGGTATATTTAGCTCTCTTAAAGAGCTTGTCCACCACAAAATTGAGTTGCATCAAATACTCCCAACTAGGAAGCCCTGTAATGAATCCTGTTACTAGCATTGCCCTGTAATGAGATAGATATCAGAATCCCATTCTTACATAAGTTGTCGTATTTACAACGGGTACAAGTTTCGCACGACTAGACATACTCTTTGATGTCTTGCTGCATCGGCTTTCAGCTTTAACACCGGGCCGTGCGGAGAAATGTGTAGCGATTTTTTTAGATGTACTGCTATAGGCGAATCGTGGTGCTCCAAGACTATACAAGTAAGCAGCCGATTGTCGGTAGGAACGCAACGCCGTCTGACCCTGGGGAACATTTATTGAACAATAGTTCAACCTCCTTGACATAGTCGCTATTTTCGGGTACGCTACCGTTCTAAAAGCGGGATACTTGCGATATTCTTGTTGAATATTACGTTTCATTTCCCGTGCCAACTCGAGCTTGAATCCGCGCGATTTTATGAATGGAAACAGAGGGTTCACGAGTACACCCCGGCCACCGAAGCCGAGAGGCGAATGCGAGAATCACATAATGGAATGCAACGACGAAATATCCCCTAACCACAATGCGGATCAAAATCTCCAGGGTGGCGCGCAAGGGCGTCTACAAGACATTTGTTGTGCCTGTGACATGGTAAATACTAAATTAAACTGAGAAAAAGGTTAAATACCGAGCTGGGATGGTGCATCAAATCGAAGCATTGCAAAATTATCGGTATAAATGTCAAAGTGCTGGGTATTAAGATATTGTCTCCACTTATCCAGGCTTAACTTGTTTGCAATGGGCTCTTGTTCGTTCGCATCAGCCAAAACACTTCATGAACGCCAAGCTTTACGAATAGAAAGCAATCACATGGTTTTTATTTGTGTAAAGTTGGGAAATAATCTCACCCAAGTAAGCACCGTACGCGTCCGTGGTCAGCACAAATGGCCGCGAGAGATTGGCTAGTGTGAAGACAGAAGCCCTTTACAAAACCCGTTTGAGGTGGCGAAATGCTGTGTCGTGGTCAGCACCCCAATGCTCGGCGAATCCTGCTTGACAAATTGACTCAAAGGAAGAACGATGTGAGAGGAGTGGGAGCTAAAGCAGAGATATAAGCTGGCGAAGCCGAGAAATCTCTGCAGCTTCTTCGAGGTCGTGGGACGAGACCAATTCAAGATCACGTATATCTTGGACATGTCGACTAAAAAGCCATGATGAGACACCGTTTGTCGTAAAAACCTTTATCACAGGCCAACTTTGCATGTATACCAGTCAGCAAACACCGTTTCGTAGCGAAGAACTTAGAATAAGACCTTGAGGTGATAAATATGCTCCTCCATAGAGGTGAAAAACGAATATGTCGTCCCAGAAGACCATAATAAAATGATAATTCGCCGAACAAAACCCCCATTAAGCGTTACCAAACATCATTCATCTCGGTTTATCCCATAGGCGCGATCGCTAATATGTTCCGTTGGAAGTACAAAATAACGTAGTATAGAGCAGGACAAGAATCTGGTGATACCCCAGCGCAAGGTCGATGAAGGTGAAAATTTGCATGCCTGGTATCCATCAAACAGCTCGTCGATATGAGAAGGGTAGTTTATCGAAACAACAGTTTAGGAATAGTGGCGGTAGTTCATTGTATACCGAATGGGAACTTTCGCATTATTCGAACGAATACTTTCTGTTGGAAAATAGTGTGCTGAACAAGAGTGTCTTCCTAAGTGCGATTGCGGGCGAGGCGCGCTAGACGAAGATGGGGGTGGAGGCCGCTGACTTTGTGTTCGTAATGGGCATACGTTGTGCGACACGATATGCGAGACTTGAGAATGGGTGGACGAGAAGAATAGCAATCGAGTGGGCAGGAGGGATGGTGAGGAAGAGTAGGCAGAGGAATAACGAAGATAAATGACAGAATCCTTTTACTACAGTGATTTGTATTGCTCCTCTAACGATATGAATATTGAACAGGTTATGAGCCCAAATTGTGAAGCAAACGACGACACCAACGCGGCATAGGCGCCGCCGGCAACCGGTCACGATAGGGCCGCGGCTGCGCCTGCCACGGTCTTCTCTCATACTGCTCATGCAAGGAGAGCGGAGCCTGACTCACTGGAGAGAATTCTCGAGATGATTACAGGCAAAGATGGGGAATCAGAAGATGGAGGCGCCGCAACCACGAA
>ABWE02002751.1:0-28792 GCA_000173235.2 Hyaloperonospora arabidopsidis Emoy2
GCACCTTGCTTATCGTGTTCGTGTAAGCTGCAGTTGTACTTCACTGGCACTACCATCGTTAGTAATCCCGTAGTTCTTTGTCGTCTTTAGGTAGCGGAGTACAAAAATCGTGGCCTTCAAATATTGCTGACCTGGATCCTCCAAAACAAAGTGACAACTGTGTGATGACATTTGCCATATTGGAGCGCGTACATGTTGTGATGTATAGTAAACTCCCGATTAACGACTGTATGGCTTCGACTTGATTTCTTTTCGCTCTGATTCTGTCGCGGGCGATTGCATCTTCAATAACTTCAATCCCGAATCACATGGGTTCACTACTGCCTTGGCGTCCTCTTGGTTGAAACGACTAACCACATCATCGATATAGCGAGTCTGTCGAATCGTCAGTGTACTGGCGTTGCAATCATGATCGATCTCCATACCGAGAAAGATTCGACGTTGCCCATCTCCTTCATCTTGAAGGAGTGTTTAAGTGCTGTCTTGACCTCCCGGATCTCTTTGCTGGTCTTGGAGGCGATGAACATGTCGTCGACGTAGAGGCACACATAGACGTAGTTGTCATTGTCGCTCTCGATGTATACAATTTGATCTGCCCCACTCCTTCAAAATCCAATCTTCGGGAATACCGCATAGTTTGTCTTGCTCCATGCACTCGCAGCTTGCTTGAAACCACAAATTGCCTTATCCAGCTTACACGTCATCTTCTTGGCGTTTGCTAGGCCATTGGGTACTTCCATGAATACTCCTTCCTTCAAATTAACGTTCAGAAATGCTGTGTCTGCATCTAGCTGTTAGGTCTTGTATCACTTCGCCACCACCACAGCCAGCATAACTCTGATAGAGTTTAGGTTCGCCACAGGCGAGTACGTCTGAAAGAAGTCGACACTAAACTTCTGCTTGAACCCTTCTGCGTTCTGGCCTTGTACCGGACCATATGTCCGTGCTCGTTGCGATTTTTAGTGAATAACGGTCTGCATTCGATTGGCCGGACTTCCTTCATCTTCGGGACTAGCCGCCATGAACCGTTTTCCGAGCGAGCTTTGAGCTCAGCGCTCATAGCCTTCACCCATTTATCGGCGTCGTCGCTGTTCATGGCTTGATGACATGTCGTTGGTGCATATCTGCATCGCCGACACTTGCCACGTAGGCTAGTACAGCATCTGGAAGCAGAATATCTTCATCAACATGAGGTCACTCAGGGCGTTTACCGTCTGAAACATGACCGAACTCATTGATCCAAATACTCGCAAGTGGTCCAATCGAGGCTTCTTCGTGAATCTGATATCGTATGGAGTCGCGTTAGTGTGCGTGCTGTTCGTTGTCCGTTGACGAAGTATACTGCAGTGCTAATTGCCTCTGCCAACCAGGAAGTAGATACCCCCTTGTAGTGCATCATGATCCGTGCCTTCTCCATTATTGTTCGATTCATCGGCTCAGCTACTTCATTTTGCTGAAGGCTGTATGGAAAAGGTTTTTGGTTCACAATACCGTTACTCTGATAGATTCCGTCCAGGGCCTTGTTCACAAACTCGGTGCCGTTGTCAGAGCGTTGACACTTAATGCACTCTCTCCACTGATTCTGGTACATGGTCTTGAACGACTCAAACCTTCTTGGCACTTCGCTCTCCTTCTTGAGGAAGTATGTCACAACATACTTCGAGTAGTCGTCAACGAAGGTGACCACATACTTCACGCGACCTTTTGACTCCGTCTTCATTAGTCTTATTACGTCCGTGTGCAAACGTTCCAGCCCACGGGACGTCTTCGTCTGCAAACGAGATGGGAATTGCGCCACCGTTCGCTTTCCTTTCAAGCATCCACTGCATAGCGCTTTCGTCTCGAAACTAGTAATTGGAATACCAGTTGTCACGCGCTGCCTCTTTGCCAGCGCGTCTTTGTTTATGTTGCCCATGCGAGCGTTTCAAAGCTCCCACTCGCTATCGACGGCCGAATACGCCACGTATTGCGCCGTTTCCTGTTGACATTCCAGCATGTAGAACTTGCCAACCTTCCTCCTCAAGGCGATTACTTGGTTCTTGTTCCAAATATCACATGATGCGCACTCGAAGTCAATGTTGAGCCTACGTTCTGCAAGCTTGCCGACTGACAGTAGTCATCGATTAAGGCCAGGGATGTGGAGGACATCCAGCATACGAATGCGATTGCCTTCATTACCCATTAAGTGCACCGGCCCCAGTTCCTGCGACACGGATCTTCTTGCCGTTCGCAATGGTCACCTCAATGCTTGTCACCATGTCTTTGTAGTCTAACAAGTCTTCTCGGCGCGGTATCATGTGTGCCGTCGCACCACTGTCAATCAGTAACCCTGATGATCTACTCTCCCCAGCGACGAAAACCGTGTCCTCGCCCATTTTGCCAGATCCCTGCATGTTCAGGCAGTCCCCAAACTTGTCACAGTTGAAGCACTTGCCCTTTAACCCACTACTCTTTCTTGAGAAGTTGTCATTGCGTCCGTTGTTCCTGCCGCCCTTGTCGAACGCTTCGACTTGCCCCATACGTAGTAGCCTTCAGCGCGCGTTCTACGGCTTTCTTATTGTACTATCTCTCATACTCCTTGAGCAGCTTCTCCTTCACCTCAATGAGCGTGACGGTCTTGGCGTTTTCCACGATCGGAGTTATGAGCTCTTTACTCTGCAGGCAGACGGCTGAGCAAAATCACGAGCTGCCGCGCCTCGTCAACCGGCTCACCCAGATACTAAAGACCAACGATGAGTTCATCGAACTTGTCCAGGTGCTTGGTCAATGTATGCCGTCGACCATCTTAAAACCATGAAGGCGGCGGGTCATCGTTACTCGGTTGTGCATGGTAGTGCGATTTCAGAACTCACTCAGCGTAATCCATGACTGGATAGCCGTCGTTGCCGACCAAATCTTGGTATGATGCTCCAGCGCAATGCCTTGAGCGATCATTCCCAGTGCCTTCGTGTCGTTCAGCATTTATGACTCGGTCATCTCTGCTTTAATCTTTACCATCCGAATGCGCGCTAGCATTCCCTTCCTCGCCAGCGTCATTCGCATGACGAAATCTCAGTGGAAGTAGTTGTCGCTTCCGAGAATAACTTCAGCCTTCTTTGCAGACATGGGAGCGGCGTTTGTTGTTCTTGAGCGTCTTCTCCGGCTGTTAACTTGTTGAAAAGACGATGAAGGAAGAAGGCAACTTGTGAAGTGAATGTATTTTGGTCCTTAGTTCGCAAACTCCTATTGCTAGCCCAAGTCTTCTGCATTCTTCTACCTACACGTTAGTAATCGCCACATCGCGCATTACTAGTGGTATGGAGCATGTAAGTAATCGCCGGCGTAATCCCAACAAAGATAAAGAATCTGGACACGGTGAAGTTTATTCTATGTATGGAGGTAGAACACGACAAGGACGCCGGAACTCTTGCGATTAAAACGAATTAGATACATGAGTGGGTTATATAGCACATAGCACTATCTGTAACGGTAGCACACCGTTACACCATTCTTTTCATCTACTGATTTGTAGAATCCCGCGCTCACACAGTCATTGATGCAAAAGGTAAGAAAAAGATAGGCAAAAGAATAAAATTTATGCTCAAGATGCCAACATGAATTATTTTTATGGAAAAGATAGGCAAAAGAATACAATTTATACTCAAGATGGTAACAGAAAAAGATAGGCAAAAGAATACAATTCATGCTCAAGATGCCAGCAGAAAAAGTAGGCAAAATAATACAATTTATGCTCAAGATGCTAACAGAAAAAGATAGGCAAAATAATACAATTCATGCTCAAGATGCCAGCAGAAAAAGATAGGCAAAATAATACAATTTATGCTTAAGATGCCAACAAGCATTATTTATTGAACTCACTATATGTATGGTATTGTGTATACGCAATTATATCAGTTTTATGTCATCCGTTGATGTATTGGATAAACATCGTTGTTCATTCTTTATAGATGTGTACTCTAGTCTGTAAAAATAAATTAAGTGTGTTAGAGTGACGATATTGAAGGTTTATATTGATCGGTCACTTGCTTAGGAGTCAAGCCGACCGAATACCGGAGGGGTGTAACAATATCGTGTGGCTCTTGCAACTCTTGTGTCCACCTCGTGTAATCTTTGAACAGGCTAGCTCGAGCGCATAATAACAGATATATGATATGTACCGACGGCCATGATTTTCTGTTGCGTGACCTTCAATGAAAGGAACGCACGCTTGGTATTCAAACACGAGCCGGGTGTCCGTTAGATTGGTCACATCACCTCGCGCCACACAGGATTCGCGCTGTCACAAGAAGTTGTAATAAAGCGCTCTGTAGGACCTATTGTGGTATCGTTTATCACTTCATGGCTCAATGGCATCCTGAATACCTTGAAGCGCAGCACTTGCAGCAATTTTTGCGGCCTTACCTGATATCTTCTTTTCCTCTTGCCAATCCTAGATCAGACACGCAAATAGCGTCGGCAGAGGTGATGTCCACGATAAATCAAGATGTAGTACTTCGGATATTGGCGATTTTCGCTAACGGAAAGTAGATTATGCTGCGCAAGCCACGTAGAATTAACCTTTTCTTTCTGGTTGTTAGAGGTTAGGGGTATTGGTCGTGGTGCAGGGGTATTCTCACGTTGTTTCCTCTGTGTTGCAAACAAGATCGGTACGATATCGCTATAAGATCGGAACGTGATACACGATTTGGTAATGACCTGACTTGTACTCACTCTATTCGTATTGTAGAGACTTATTCTCACATGTTTTAGTCGTCAAATTACTTGAAAAACTTCTAACCAAGTTGAGCCGTCTCGCGATCTTGCAGATCCAGTCCGATCTGAAGCATGCATGGTGCCAAAAGAAACTTTATACACTAATTAAAAGTTCTAGAGGAACCCCAGTTAAGTAATCTAGGGATCAGTGTATGTTCGATACACGTGCAATTTCAGTCTTCGTCAGGCAAAATTAAAATCTGTACGAAGGAGATGTCCGCGTGTTGCTCTAAGAAGAATTATAGTCCAGATCTGTATACGAACCAACCAAAATGTTTAGGTCATATGACTTGTTTCTCCTATTCTTTAGAATATCACCTGCATCGTAGTCTGTATTGTGATAGTATTGATTGATTTTTAGTATGCGAATCAGTGTGACTTCTGGTAAAAATTCATAATTTATACCAAGACCAAAATAATTGCATCTCGAGCCAAGAGACAGAACTTAATAGCAGTCCTCCTACATTTGTCATTTCGCTTTTTACAGCGCAATCAAGCATCACACAAACCCTAATCGGGTTACAGAATACCCTTGTAGGCGTACAGGAATTGCTTAACGACATAGCACAGCATCTTTAAGACCTCTGGCACCTAAGATTAAGGTCATCAGGCCCTTCCAGTCGGCGCACAGGACCACCTATGCCATCGAGTATTTTAAGAAGCTGGTGATTCCTTTTTAACCAGCCAGTGCAGGTTGTATGATTACATCAGTCGAGACGCGGCCGATGTCTGATTTATTAGTATTCGCAGCGCATAGTTCAATAAATATTTTGCGGCTGTTATTGTGTCAAAGTACAAAAGCCAGCTTACAAGTCACCGCCGGTAAGTCTGGATCATGTTCCAGGAGGCACCCAAAAAAGCACGATGACGTTCTTCAACAGCAACCTCGCGTCTTATCACTACATGAACCTATCCATAGGTACCATGACGTTCTAGGTCAGGGCCAGTATCGTCAATATGATTATCACGGAGACATTTGTCCGTAAGTACAGCATGATCTACTTCGGCGATGGCGACGGCGACGAAGAGTTAACACCAAGAAAGTGGTCAAGATCACACGTTAGAGATAAAAAACGATCAATTTGCTCTTCAAAGCGACAAATTCAATGTGTTAAACCGACACAAGTGTTGTCAAAGAAGTACCTCGACTGAAAAGTAGTAGCCGAAAAGTAATGAGGAATGTGCCGATTAATCATGCGCAACTATACTATCATTATTGCGCGATGTACCAATTTCAAATGCGCGATATAGCGATATGATTGTGTAGCCAAGTAATCCGGAAGGACAATAGTAGAAACAAGGATTGGGATTAAAGGACCTATGTATATGCTCTTTTATTTTATATCATTTGCTCAAACTCCTTTTTCAGGTTATAAGCCTAAGCCTCATTTTATTAATCAAAATCTCCGATCAGGCATTCGCCATTATTGCCGCCTCGATAGCTCTCGCTTGCGCGAAAAAAATTAGAGGTATACTTATTACACATAGAAGCTTAAAATGAAGATGGTAATGGTAGAGCGAGATCTGTGAAAAGTAAAAAGTGTAATGGTAAATAAAATGCACGGCGCAAAAGCGATAGAGAAGTTTAATAGGAACTCGAGCAAATGCTGACGATCAGATGTCTCTCGATAAGAGATTCGTAGCAGCCGCTAATTTGTTTGCTGGCGGACGCGTTCGATACATGGTCAAGATTATAATAATGAAACAAACAAGCTTTGCAATCGTAAGAGCTTGTTCACGACGATGATGGATGAAAGTGGAGATTTTTTAAATTACATCACAAGCTCGACACTCTGGCAAAGCAGCTTGTTGGTGTCAGAGCATCAAGTTAGCGAGGTCAAGTTGGCGATCATGCTTCGCGAAATCCTGATCCTTTCGTATTACTATACGATCACGGCGTTCAAATAACATGCCAACACTCTGTAATGGGAAGTAGTGACGTCTCGGCTGATCCATGAAGATATGAAGCGCTCGGAACAAGGCAACGGTATCAAGAGATCCACGCACCCTAAAGTCAAGCGTTCATGATAAGCGACCACAGCAAGCTCAGAGGAGGGTGTCCAGTGCGGAAGTCCAGTGCTTTCACATCTGTGGCAAGAGTGGACATTTGATTGACAAATTTCCTGTGACGTAGGCGGGAATGCGGAGCGGCAGAGGTCGCAACAAGCGAGCGTCGTGCAGTACGAAGCCAAATCGGCAACTACCTCTTTTTAATATGTATAGGTGAGACCATGACTAGTAAAGCGTAAATAGGCGGCGGGTGCAACACAGAGCATTACGTACTCAAAGTAGTACGTGAACTACGACAAGAAGATGTTGATATTACAGGTGTATCTGGCAGACTCCGGCGGGGACAAAGCAGTAAGAATGAGTGACAGCATCATTTTATAAGGATAACTATGTACGGCATCAAGAAGGTTGTGCTTACTGACGCATAAGAAAATACCCATATTCAACGCGCGATCTATTGTGTTCGGGGCGTATCATTTAAAACGCTGCCCTCATCACATTCGAGAGTGACAGGAAGTTTGCGCAGGTGAATATGGTTAAGAAGCATCTATTTGCGTGCATAAGAAAATGATTATTCAACCTTTGCATGACTCGCTTATGTTAGACAATGCAAATGTGTCAAGCTCTGGCGGTGGCAATGGGACAACACCTTGTATCTCTGGTTCCTTCGTGTTGATCATTAAGGGCTTGATGCCATCACCAAGAAGTGATACGGCATCGGCATAGCCATCACTACACGGAAATGAGAGACGTGAAGAAGATGCTATTGTGAGGCAAACTTGGGTAAGCTCAATGCTAACGTCTCTAGTTTGCGCGAAGAAGCTACTAAATTCATTCACAGTGATGTCTGTTGTCCTGTGCAGATAGTCACATTCGGCGACAGCAGGTATTTATCATCGCACTTTAAGGCAGTGTCTTACCTATATAATAAGTTTGAAATGGCTGCCAAGGTCACCAAACTTGTCACATTTGCTGAGCCTAGACCGGCAACCACGTGAAGATACTTTGCTGTGACAACGGCAGAGAGTACCAGTCACGTGAAATGACCAATTGTGCAGCAAAGAAAAGTCGACACACCAATCGTGGACAGGAACGAAACCATTTCTTGTGAACCTCATGTAATTGACATGCGTATGCGACGGTACAGAAAATGAAGCGCACCAGGTTTAATTCGAAGGCAGCTCGACGTCGCTTAATTGGGTACTTATGGCACAGAAATCTTTTCATTTTAAAGAGACCAAGGTCCGTCGCGTGCAAGTGAGCTGCTACGCACATTTATGGAAAACATGTTCGACAGTGAGATAAGAAATCAAATTAAAGGAGAAGTGATCGTAGACCATTAAGAAGTAGATATTATGGACCAAGAAGCATTCTAAGACTAAATAATCCTGAAGAAAGTGAAACTACTCGAAACGAAGATGTAGAGTCCGGCTATTAGCTACATTAGCAAAAAAGCGGTGGAAATTCCGGTTTTTAAAGGGCAAAGTCGACAAATTTTTCTCAGGGACATGTCAGCAGTCGCACATAGTGTGGACGGATTTAAGGCAGAATACGTAGTGTATCTAATATGAGAGATGCGGACACCGTCTAAGTCCACAATAAAATCCAGTAATGCGGTCAAGTGGGAGGATGCGTGTGGCTGAAAATCGATTTTCTCGCAAGAAGAAGACATAGCTCCTCTTGTATTTACCCATGAGTCAAAATAGTCGTCTGCAGTTGGGTATATGGAGTCAAGTAATATCTATACGGTGAAAGAAAGGTTAACACAACGTTTTGGAGCCAAGGGGTTTACATAGGAGTGCGGCATTGAATACGAGAAAACATCCTAACTAGACAAAAAGTTTACGTTGATCAGGGTTATGCTAAGTCTGTCCACCAAGTAAAAATTTCCTGTGCTTCCGATTGATATCAAGACTTCAGTTTTAAACGGCCAGATTGATGAAGTCATCTGAATTTGTCAACCGGATGGCTACATCGGAGAAAAACGCGCAAATCGTTTGCGAGCTGCTGGGTATCTCCACATTCTAAATCATTTGCCGCAGATGACGTATACGGTTCAGCTCAATGTTTTAGGAAAGAAAATCTTCCGTGATGACGTAGTTATGAAATTGTGATTACGGCAGACGAAGTCCGCTAAAGACATTCTGGAGAAGTTGGCTTTCTGAACAGCAATTCAGTCAGGTCGCCTCAAGAGCCAGGACTCATGTTGACCAAGAGCATTAGCACGACAGGTTGAAAGCACAACGAATCTATCGAAACCATCCTCTATTGAAACGCGTTTTGATGTATCATGTAACTTATGGTGGGCACTTGTCCCGACCTTTCAGCTGCGTTTTAAGTACTCAGCCAATTTGCCGCCTAACTGCGTCCAGCACACTGGCTAGCAGTCAAGAGGGACTTTAGATATATACAAGGCACGAAGACAAATGACATCAAGTTTCAAACATGTGGCGAATCCATCCTATAAGGCTATTCGAGTGCATACCGATATGGGGACATCGATTAGAGGCGAATTACAAACGGCAACGCTTTTTTAAAAAAAGTGCGGCAGATGAACGAACACGCAGCCCAAAACGATAGTATTATCTTTAACGGAGGCTGATTATATGGCGTCATAAGAGGATACGCAAAAGGCCTTATGGCCAGAGGCGTATCTGTGCGAGATCGGAGAGATTGTAATATATCAAACCGTCAAGGTCTGCGAGACCAACCAACGATTGATAGCCCTGGCAAAAAAACATCGTTTCACAAGCGCACCAAGCATATCGACTTTCGATATGATCGGTGTGCGACATGTAAGAATATATACATTGCTTTCATTATTAAAAGGTCAAACAATAGTATATCATGACGTTGGTAGATATCATTGTTATTATAAGCTCGGGCTATCCGTACCAACAAGTTTACGAGGTGGGCACAAGATTTGCAAGAGCCACACGATAACGTTGTACCCAGTTCGCAAGTGACTCATCCATTTGGAAAAATATAAGGATTGCAGGTATACCACACATTAATAGGCATTGAGCTTGCAAAAAATGTGGCTACATATCATTTGAAAATATGCTACATCTCTCGAAAAGTACGCCTGGTCACATTACTACCAATTCTTCGGAGCGACATATACATTGTTTTGGTCACAAGTGCAGACCATTTCAAGCAGCTTCCCCAAAAATTAAGTTCAGTCAAGACAACACGTTGACTAATGAACGGGAGAGTAGTAACGAAGGGTTTTCAGTGGGAGGTTCTAATGGAGCAAAACACATCAGCTTAAAACGTCTGTCAGGCTTGGCGGACGTCAAATTCGACCTGTAGCTGTTTGCAGCACATAACTAAGAAATTTGTGTAAAAGACCGAGCACATACAACGTGACATAATTTGCAAGTAGGTAGTCGCATTAAACTCCTATTTCAGAATAATGGAAGCCTTCAGGTATAGCGTGCTAACTGATATTTCACGTAAAGAAAAAAGTGTTGCGAGCAAAACAACGAAATTTGTTGATATACAAGATAGATCTGCCGTCTTTTATGTTAAAGTGGAAATTTTGTAATAATACTGGCCATAAATTATCTTAATGCTCTAACTACCTTTTTTTCTATGGCCACGTCGAGAAAGAAGCACTACATCAACAACAATTCATTTCTCAAAACGTTTTACGGATCACGAAGACCAATGCGTTTAGTTGATCGTTAAGATTGATGACGGTACTCTCTTAATTATTAGAGAAGCAGTTGCCCAGAGACAAAGGATGAATACGATGGCCGTGGACTGACACCATTTTGGATCGATTAGTTGATTTGACCGAACTGAAGTAAATAAAGGGTATGGTGATGGGACAAGACAGAAAGAATGAAATTGAGTACATCATGTGGGACACGGGATGTGGATTACGTCAGTAATGAAGAAGACGCAGAGTTCTAGGGTCGATCCGTTATAAATTACTTTTCTGAAGTGAGTCGATATAACAATTGTATACTGGCGGTATGAAAGGCGGAAGTGCTGATAGAACGTCAATATCTCCACTTAGGACATGGATTGGTGCGACTACCACATGTGTGCCAATTGAGACGACGTACGCTAATACCAAAATATTAGGAAGTAGATCGCTTGTCTATAAAATGTCGATGTTCGATATATTGGTTACGGAATACCAGATAGACCGTCTCCTCCTCCGACAATAAACAAACACATTACGGAGCTGGTTACTGAAAATGTAGTGGAGCTACACAGCTCTTAGTGAGAGGAAGACTTCTGACTCTAGAAGTCACTTAGTTCTACGGAACTAAGTGCCTATAAATTTAAAGAGTCTCTAGTTTTTAAAACTAGTAAACAAAGGCTCTTAGAGTCTTTACGCTCGTAGAGCTTCTAGTCCTGGTTCGAGGGACTAATAACGATTCTAAGGTAATCATTCGCACAATGTGCTCTAGAGTCTACGCCAAAAGATGGCTCTGACTCTCTGTGATCTGCCGACGTCTTCAGTAGACACGTGGCAACAAACGATGAAAAGGGGAACTGAAATTTTATTTCTTAGTTTTATCTGCAATAAACCTTATTCAACTACCTAATACTAAGGTTAAGCTAATTCGCATACTAACCTTCAGTATATTAAAGATTGATGGATGATACATCAATCTGTCATCAATGGATGACTGAGGTTATCAACCACATCAATTATCACCGTTAAAACTTGGGATTGTATATCACATATACAAGGTATATCCCTTCAGGGCGGTAACTGTCGTGTGACCCCATTACAGACGATGGACAAACTCAAAGGGGTGATGCGCAAATATATCATGAAAGTTTGATCTTTCAGAATCGTGATAAAATAAGTACCAAAATTTAGTATAAATTATCCAGTGTGAAGCGTTTAAAAACGTTGTCGTAAATTTGAGATTTTTACATTCGTATTTGGCTCAGTATTTTGGTATATGATCCTATATTTGTATTTTTGTCTACTTCTAACATTCTGGCATGATTCGGGTGTTAGACCGGTATCGGTCATTAGGCACAACGTTTGATGTTGAATACAATATTCGATCATACTCGTATTATTTAGCGTACCCCCAGTTTGGAAAACTAATGCTAAAATTGGAGAACAAGAAACAAGATTCTTACACGTGTTCAGTGGAGCGATATATTTTGGAATACAAAATCAACAATAATTTCATCACGAGATCCAATAACGATTCAGACAGTATCCTACATAGCGGATCACGTTAAAATGCAGGTTTTATATGATTATTTGGATACTACAGTTTATGTTTCTTGTATTAAGCAAGTGAGATGTAGAAACCTGTTTCGAGCCTGATTTTTTTGGCCTCCCGATGACTACAAATGTGCGTGGCTGAGAGTTGATTGCAAGAAGACTCTATCCCTTGGAATATGTAGCCAGATTTAGCAATAATGGTCAACTAAAAAAAACGATGAACGCAGCAAGCAATGAAAAAAGTTGGACAACCAATGCGACCAGGCTGGTGTTACTAGCTAGTGATATTGAATGCCCGAATTAGAAGGTCAGTTGAAAAAAGGAAGTGGCAAGTGCTATCTAGTGGGTTAAATCGCATACAGGCCGATTTAGTCCAATAACAAGACTTAACTAGACAGACATACTATATCGGAAGGCCAATCTTATGGGGTCAGACGTTAAAGTGGTCAGTCGTTCGTTTATCGAATATAGAAGGCTAAATTAAATTGGGATCAAGCATCTTCGGTGTCCGATCGACCTGTGTTAAAACCGAGCTTGCACAAAAGACATATTGGTCTGTAAAGAATTCCCTGATTACTTAAGCCGCGTTAAATTCGAAACGAGATAGACATCTCCAATAACCCTAAGAAGCGCTTAATATTTCTAAATCGACGGTAATAAAGGTGAGTACAAACTTTGAGGCAAATCATAAATTGGAGTACTCTGTCCGTAATACGTTAAGTCTGGTCAACATAAAGGTATCAACTCGCATCAGCGATTTTGCGATGATGAATTTTTCACTTGTCTTTCTATAACAAATCATTCCTTTATCACTCATTTATGTTGGTTGGATGCCAGATGAGTTTTCTCATCAGCCACACCGTGAACAAATTTGCAGCTTAATTTCTCATGATGACTTCGAATAAGATATCGATGGGAATATATACTGTTCTGTTAGCTTGTCAGCAGCATTGTAATATTCGACTTATTATACAACCTATTTTTATGTCTTGTTTCTTGATTTTTTTCACGCGAAGTGCGGGATGCAATATCAGTCCGTTATTGGCGTTCTTTAGATCTCTTAGTTGCCTTTTTTTAAAAGTCTCCATCACAAACGCATATTTAAATAGCTATAAGGTGTTCTAGAACGCTCTTGACTTCAAAATAAGCTTTGGTACACGCTCAATAATCTCCGTTGACTGTGATTTCAAAATTTTTATGAAGATATAAATTATGTAAATGCAACACCCGCATCAAAAGGAAATACTAACTTTTTTCATTCTATCACTGAAATGAGTGTCCGAATTTGGTTGATTCTAAGACACCAAACTAACCTAATAGCGCCTAGAGGTAAACCTGCCATATTTAGCATGACTTGTGGGGCGCAACTGTATAACATATAACTGGTGTATTAAATGTTTTTAGAGAGCAAACGTCTTTCAGTCATTTGCAGCCCTCAGAAATAGCAGAAGTCCCCAAATTTGTGCTCAGCATATTATTTCAGAAAACTCCTGTTATAGCGCTTCACTCTTCACAACCCAGATAGGTTGGTAAAATATCGTATAGGCAGAAAAAGAAGATCTTCAAGTGGCATGACGCAAAAGCCGCTCTCACACAGTCGCAGATGGCAGATAAGGCGAAGCACGAGTTGGGCCTCATCAAGGCGACATTCCAGGGGACAATCTCTGGCACGTCCTGCGCGTGAACGACGTCTACCTCAATAGCAAGTGGACTCGAGTACTCGTGTTTCATGCAGTCGACGAGACCCTTGCGAATTGGGTGATGCAGTGTCAAGTCAAGGGCATAATGGTGAGCGGTGATCCGAGCAAGGCGAGAGCGATGCGATTTGCCATTTTCGAACTGGTGGTTGCAGGTGTTCCAATAACGCTACGGCTTCAAGCAACTTAGCGCCCACGGTGAGAGCTTCTTGTGGGCGCGGAGGAGATACCCTCGCAGCGCGACGCCGGCTGGGAGTGCTTGAAATTGTTCCGCTTGCCAACATCTGCTACATGGACACAACGGGTCGATTTTACTTCTTTCACGACCAATAAGAACTTCGCCAAACAACAAATATAAGGATAGAAGAAAAGCAAGACTTGTGACGGTCATTCAGATGCACAACGCTGGGGGCTCTGACAAACACAGACCGTTCATCATTAGTCACGCGAAGAAGCGTTCTGTTTCCAGAAAACGACAGGTGGCAACTAGGCTTATACTATCGCAGCAGCATCATACCGTAGATGACTGGTGGCCTATCTAGAGTGGCTATTTGAGCATGACAATGAAATGCGCGCTCAAAAACGAAACATCATTTCTCCGCCTCTACAATGCACCAGCGCATACTGCTCATGGTATGGAGATGAAGGGCGTGACAGTTGTTTTCCTTTTGCCAAACTCGACAGAAAAGTGTAGTACATGGACGCCGGTATAATAGCATGGTTCAGGCGTTGATACCATCACCCTTAGCTCGAGCACGCTTTGGATGTGGAGTAACAAGGATCGCAGGGATACATCTACATTCTGGACCAGCTTACGGCAATAAATCGGATCAAATCCTGCTGGCGAAAATTTTCTGCGATGCTTTTCTAAACTATTTGTCACACAGGGCCTGTGCTTTACCATACGACCACTTGCAGAACATGCATTGACGCGGATGCCCCACTGAATACTAGCCTGCAATTTCAAATTCTTCAGCTATGATTTCGCGACACGATAGACCTGAACGCCTTCACTTTCTTCACCGCCGAGGCCTACACGGAAATGTAGCGCTGATTGCCACAGCCTGGCTCATCGAAGTAGAGAACGCTGGGTTCCTGTTCGCGGACCAAGATAGCAGCGGCTTTGCAGAATAGGAGTCGACAAGCGAAGGCAATATAAAGACGCAGGCAGAGGTCAGCGGCAAGAGAAAGTAGACGCAGATTGAGCCATCATTTGTTTTGCTAGGAGACCATCCAGATTTTGATATACTTGTAATTTGAGAAATGGGTACATTACATCAACGGTTACGCTTGATGCTGAGAGTAGAAGAGGAGAACAACTTACACAGACACTAGTACCTGGATGCTTCTCTGTGGCACTGACCATGTAATAATGCCGAGATTATAATTAATCGGACTTGATATCACGTTATAAAACTGATGTTAGACGTGTAAACTCAGGTTTAGCACGATCACCACGTGCATTCTGCTCCATGTCGCTGACACCGTTCTCATCTATCCATAGACATTCCAGCTTAAAATACATCGGTTAGTGGGTCGCTTTTACGGGTATAACTTGAACACGGAAACGATGCTTGGAGTCGTGACCTGTTAATAGGTAGCGCAGAAGATCGAGACCAGACTTGTGGCAGAATTAGTAAACTTTACATGTGTCTAAGATTTCTAACTATTCTGAAACTTTTCTTGGATCGTTGGACTTTCAGGACCCATCATTTTATTGATTCTTCACTGTCGCTCTCCAATTTCCTCTGATGTGGCTCCTTGTTCTCTTTCTTTCTAATGGGCTACATCATTTAAAGGGGGGACACTACTGCCTAGCAGGAAAGTGCTAAAAAATACCACTTGATCGATACGTGTACTTTATTTCGAGTACTATAATGTCTTGTATGTGTGTACTACGTACCCCGGACCATGACTCACATCTGTATAGCCGCATCACCTGCAACCAACAGCACAGAGCCATACTTTTTCAATTAGAATCGTATCCAGACATGATTTTTTTATCCTACACGTACGCGAGATTTGAACCCATATCAGTTTCGAAAGAGAGTCTTGCCCACGCCTGCGACTTAAACTCGGTCCATGCGTTATAAATATTGACCAGAGTATTGATCAATTATCAATTTTGCCCATTATCAAGTTTAGTCAATACATTTGTACAAAAACAGAATCGGTTGATCAACACACCGTATCATATGTAGCAAGATATCATTTTTCTCATGGATCAAATTAGCCACGTTATCTGTATATTGGATTACCGACTACCTCCATTATTTATATACCTTTATTGTTCAAATTGGGCACCCGATCGGGTTAAATACCTTATATTCACCGCGCGCATATCAGCGTTCTAAGTCAGTTTTATTGGTGTTACATCGTTCATCAATTACTGGAATGGGATTATAAAAGATGCCTTGTTTTAATCATGAAAAAAGCACATCCTATTATACTCAAGTTAACGTTGTGCACATATACCGACATTGTGCTTCGATGAAAGACTTAACCTCTTAAACTCAACATTAACACGCAATAACCTGATATGTCTGACTTTCTTAAACAGGTGAGCACTTGATTACGGTTACGCGGATATTCACCTTGACAGGTTGGACTTATGCTATGATCACGTATCAACACTACCCGTCAATACATATCTGCAAAGAGCAAAAGGCTGCAAGCTAGGTTCCGCAGAGAAAACTTAGGTCGAATCTAGCGGGTGTGTAGGCCTTTAACATTTATTGATTACTACCAACTCACTTTATAAGAATACGTTAAGGATTCCGTAGCGCATCGTAACAACGCAGAAGGCGGTCTGGCACCATAATGCCGTACCAGGACCGCATTCCAAGTGCTGGCAGATACAGTCGGAAAACATTTTGTTAAAGTACGTATTGTACCTTTTAATACAGAGTGCATCTATTTCTTTAGAGCTATGACATGTATGCTGGATTGAGTCAACACTTTTATCAAATCAATTTTTTGTGTGTTTTCATCACCTCTTGAACTCTCCACGTCCAACGTGCAGTCCTTCGAGTTTAAAATCATTACTACCACCGACTAATCCCTCCAAAAGCACTAAAATGTCACTATCAGCACTAGTAAAGGCTTTGAATTGATAAAATAAGAGTCAAACAGATAGAACGGATACATGATAGTCTAATCATTGATTAAATATACTAAAGTAACTATAGCGTACCAACAGGTAGCGAATTCCTATCCCACAACTTCACATCTACAACAGCAGCATTGTAGTACCAACAACACCACAAAACAATAGTAACCCCATGAACGCTAACAACAGTGGCAAAAACATTATTATTAACACTAAAGACGACGGATATACTAGTACCAACAACAGCACAGCAGCAACGACATCAGCAGCAACAACTAAACTAGCATTAAAACAGCATTAACTGAAACAAAAAAACATATATAACAATTATAACATTAGAAAAGAATAACACAATAACAGAAACGATAAGAAATTTTTTTTACCATCAATTACAACAACACCAGCACCGATTGTCTACATTTACGGCTGCGGTTGACGATACAAAGACGCGTTCACGTCTTTCCTGTGCTGTCTGTGGCCACAAATTGTGGCTACGAGCGCAGCACGCTTTCTGTAAGCCACCTCTGCGGCTGCCCTTGCAGGGCGGGGGTTGAGCACGACCGTACAATGGCAATCAAAAAATGACTTTACATGTGAATCTTCATGTGTACCACGTTAACTTGAGTATACAAGAACGTGGGACATTTTTAATTTTCTAATTGTCTGCGTTATTTTTCTATTTCGTGATTAAATGTTCCTATCAAAATACATATTCATCATTCGTACGACGGTAAAATATTCTCTATATATTTTAAAATCATACAAAAATCAATTATAGGTTGTTAAGAAACTTAAGAAACAAATATTTTAATTTAATTGGACTAAGGGAGGCGTTAAGCATCCCCCCTCGCGTTAACCATCCACCCCCTCACACGTATGATGCTTTAATTGGTCAATAATAATAAATGTACCGAGCATTTTAATCCCTATTTGTTCAGACTGGGAATGAAAAGGAACTCTTTTACACTAACAGCAGGTACATACGAATACTCACCTGGCATAATTCTCGTACATGATACACACTTGTCAATGCAGATATAGAAGCACTTGACAATATCGAAGCCACGGATGTGTAATTAACTTTTTAGTGCACCTGCTGCACCAATGACATATACCTGTAAATTTGAATGGGTGTCTTCTTAATCTGCTAGTTTGAGAGAGAGGAGCAACAGTCTTTTATAGATACTTATCACTACTGAGATGTCTGGTAGATAACAGCTCGTCACTGATTCTTTGGATTAGGTGTATGGATGTAGCTTTTCAAGAGGTCATCTGAACGCAACGAAAAACGTTCGTACGTGTGGCAGTGAGCCGTCAACGGTCGGCTGCATGTAATGCTTATTGAAATAGCCTGCGCTGGATACACTACTGCCCTTGATGTGATGATTTGTATAAAAGTCTCCATATGGCCCACGAGCTGATGATTATTTCCCAGCAAGTTAATGCTAGAGAGCCGCCTTGGTTGCATAGTTCCACTATGTTGACAGCAAGGAAGAAAGTACGTCGGTTTCGTCAACGAACTTGGACGTGACGTCAATCTGAATACAATCGTAGCACCAAATGTCATAGTGTGCGAACAGGCGGTGCGAATAAACGATTCACACTTCCGATGCACTCGTCGAGGAGCTCATGGATTTAGGACGCACGAATGGCTCACTTATTCGAGTCTTAGGAACGAGCAGGTAGACCGTTTGACAGTTTCTGTTAGGGATTCAATGAGGCGTAGAAGGTGAATACTTCTGCCTCATCTTGTGAATTTTGAGATGGTCATGCGTCCTTTACATTAGCTACGTATATCTCGGATACTGTGACATTCATAGGCCAAATAGCGCCTGCAAACCATCCATCGAACATGACGACCACGACGATGAGATGCGGTCCTTACTCTCTCAACTAGGAGCTACACACATGACGATCATCAACTAAATTGCGTTGAGCACAGACCAGAGTAGCGGACAGCTGGTACGATTGTCTGCCTTGCAGTCTAATCCATCGATATAATGGCATGCTTGCTTCAACCAATCCGGCATATCCCTATTCTTGATTTAATCAAGCACCAAAAGAAGAGGATGGCGTCATAACAAACAGCAAAACGTCGAAAGAATTTGCGACGTAGCTCCGTCTGTACCGCCGTATTATGAGCGACGCTGAGTGTTTAACCTTCAAATTCACTCTTGCTCAATTTACCAGTTCGACCACGCGCTTGCATCGGTCAATCTGTACGCATAAGTGCAGTAGCATAGCAAGTATTCGTAGTGCAGTTTTCAAGGCCTTTTTGGTTGAGGTTGCACATACTTTGATATTGCCACATACTGCTGCAATGTCGTCATTTCCAGCTGATTTAGCTCGGAAAAGCACTTCTAGATAATTTACTGCAATGACTTTCTCGCAGAACACAAGCATGTTGTGCCAACAGACTCATTCAATTCTTAGTCTTTGCGAGACCGTTGTAGTACCACTGATCGCTTCTGGTTCATTTTGTAGCTGTATTACCCTTCAGACTGAGCATAGCCTCGCCACCATAATCAATGATCAACGCGTTTCTTCTTTTACGGTATCGTAAACGTAATTTTGAAGCCTTTTCTAGAGCTTTGTTACTTTTCATTACATTCAAGACGATTGGATGCAGACCATCTTAGCAATGGTACACTGTTCACTTGCTATCCATTAACATCACACACTCGGTTCTTAGGCGAGCATCATAACGTAATTTCAGCAGCACTAGCGAAGGGGCCGCCGGGACTTAGTTTACGGCTCAACAATATTTCAGAGATTGTTCGTTGCATTTATTTTTATTGACCAATCATAGCATCGTAAGTGTGAGGGGGTGGATGGTTAACGCGATGGGGTGGATGCTTAACGCCTCCCTTAGACTAATTGATAATATTGACTGAGATTTAACAAATAAAAAAGAAGATAATTTATATAGAAAATACTTTTTATGATTTCAGAGAAACTACGTATCTGGTAATTTTTTTATATTGAGAATCTCCGTCAAACCTAATTTTAAATTTAAATGAAAAGAATATAAAATTGTGTACTAATTTACAATCGATCCTTCGATGTAATAAACGATTGTGAGCTAGTCACAATTCGATGTTCTTTTCTTTTAAATTTAAATTAAGTGATGAATATTAAAAAATCTAAATAAAACGGTTTTAGTAGAGGTATTACTATTTGCCCGATCATTTATCAATTTTTTCAGGGCTCAATCAATTTAAAATCATCCGAGTACAGATCCAAAATCATTACAAGTACAGATGATATATCAAGTCAACAGTTTATTTTGCTTCATTGGAGAAGGATCATCACAGTAACAGAATAGTTACTAATCTGAATGATAATTAATATACATAATTTAATGTATATCGTATGTATAAAAGACGATACCACCGTATACGGTCTGAAAATTTAGGCATGCCAGAGATTAAGCTGCATGTATCAGGACCGTAGTATGATCGTATCCAAGAACGCTATGTCATCGATGGATGTAGATCTTTCAAGACAAGATCTACTGATACTGAACGAAGCAAGCAAGAATGAGGCTACATAATACATACATGCGAGATGGATCGAGCGGTCAGACGATTTTTCAGGTCAAACGATGGTACTAGACATTGAAAGACGAATTTAGCGATCTTAATTCAAACTAAAAATGATTTTGAAATGATTCAAGTGAACCCAATTGCAAAAACAAGCAGCAATATGTAGAACGGGATGGAACTTTAGTAACGTTTTACGTGGATTTATAAGCGACCATCCCAGACTTACCTAATATGAACACAATCATTAAATACCAAGGTCGTTAATATCAAGCAAGCCAACAGACCGGTGCACAAGGCGAGCTCAGTATTGAACAGAACTGACGATAGTTGGACCACTCCCTCCATTATTCACTATGTCTGGGCACCACGTAAGGTTTCGTTAATATCAGCAATGATTTTGCTCGTACTTCTTCATCTCGAACATCTGAATGTATAAACGAGATAGCAGCACGACGACATGCATCCAAAAGGTACCGAGAACCCGAGCAACCACAACAGCTCACACGTGCCTATTTCAAATTATTCGAAAGGGAGGCGCCTCAAATTACAAAAGCAATTTGTTTGACAATAACTTTATTAACTAAAAGGACATCGCAACGTATATCGAACAAAATTTTCGCTCTTGTTTTATATGGCAACTGACGATAATCTTATCTATTGTGTAGGTATCGTCACATATCAGCTGGTTAAATTTCTTAGCAGAAACACAAGCTAATGCACGAGAATGGCAGAAAGCGCTTGATCATCTAGAGAATGCTGCTGTAGCTCAGCGACTTCAACTAAATTGGTATCAGAAAATTCGCTTATTCACAATTCTTACTTACGTTTTCCCGATGCATTGTGATGTTGCAAATCGGCGCTTTGCCGTGTCGTGCCACTTAAGTTAGACCAGTAACATGCCAGGACTTTCTTACGCCGCTTGTGTGTATTTAATATTAATAAAAATAATAATAACGAGCGGTAGTGACAGTGTTTGTCAAAGATCTCTGTATTAGTAAAAAAAACGTGCTGTAATTTGATTATGAATACGAGATATATCAATAGCATACTTGCAGTAAAACAGGTTAGGTGCTTATACGAATACTTTCTCACACGTTGACCCTTGCATCTCTTGTGGTCAAACTGATCCATCGTGGATCGTATCCTATGGTATTGCTGCTTTTTAGATGGTAGATTAAAAGACCAGAAATCAAATATTGCAAAGAAAAGGATGTGTCATGCATTTTAGTAAATAATCATGGCGTTTACTAGATGCGGTGCCTATCTTAAGCTTTATTACTTAAGAACGAGCCTTTTATAGTATAGCAACTTATGGATGGAATACTTAAATTTTTGTATTTCGTTTTTTTGACTGTGTATCGCCATCCAGAATAGCTTTAAATTAAAACCAGGGAATCACGTCTGATGTATATTCAAAGCTACAAAATTTGCAAACCTAGCAAACTTATAATCCTGCTGTCTCCATCCTTGGAGGATAACAAGCCTGCACTAGAGGGTCCTTACGAATCCGAAGCTATAACACGCCCTTCTATATCAAAACCACATCGTTTTATCTGCCACTTTTTCATATAATATAACCCTGACGGCTTTTTAATGGAACTATCAGCCAAGTGAGCACTCAAAAAGCTTTACTTAAAACTGACAATATTATCCCGCACCATCGCTGGAACCACAAAGTACGGCCGCTTCTATTCATTTATATAAACCTCGTATTCAAGCCGAATTTGCGATGTTGGTGTCAGTCAACAGCGCTAACCAGACATGACATTGCCTCCGTGCAAGTAAATTAAATTTAGCATTACTGTTTTTTCTGTATTAAGTTTAGCAAACTGCACCAATCCGAACCGCCTCTTCAGTTTAGTTTAGTTGGGTGTATTTTTCTGCGACGAACGCTCCAGTTGATACGACCATTAGAAAAATTGAACGAGTCCAAAATGAGTGGTGGAAGAGATTACAGTTTGTGGTGGGCATATCAAGATCTGCTATTAAAAACATTCTTCTGCTTATGCTTTATTCAACCACAAAGGTGTTTTTAGATCTTCTGTTTTAACTACCTTTTTTACCTCCAAGCCCTTCTTTTATGAATTATACCTTCAATCAAGACAAAATAGAGTATTTGTCGCTACACTTACATAGTAGCGACACAACACTGAACACGCCATTTTTAGTGTGAAACAGTAGCATTTTAGGTACCGGTAGAACGAAGCCTTATATATTAGGTCAGTAGAACAATACATCAGCCCGCATTGAAACCAAAACCTTTCATCTAAGTAATATTATTCTCATTGCTTATGCAATACCAGCAACCCTAGCATAGACTCTGTGATCGCTTCAGCTGCAAACTTAACCTATAATTGTGCACGCTGACATATTTTGTGCACTTGTTTAAGATAGGGGATAAATCTCTAGAGATCGCCTTCTGGTATAAGTAATTCAATTTATACAACTGAATCGAGGTCTGTATTTCCACGTATCATTCGGGGGTTGGCGCCGATAAAATTGGTTGTGGTGTGTGTTTTATCGATAAGACTACTGGTATATTGTGTATTGAAGCTACTCGTTGATGTTGCTGGTGTTTGAAACAACGAATATGAAAAAAACGGGGATGATCCTGCTCGGTAACGCTGTAACAAAACAAAATGCGGCTTACGACACATAATATACTACTAATAAGTAGAAATTAGATTGAGAGATCCTGGTCTGCCACCGAGAGAAACACATGACCATAAATTCTCAATATTTGAGACTATCAAGAACCTCACATCAAAGCCACTTCACACCTACTGTTTGCTACAGGTGCGAGAGTTTTGATGCCTCTAAGTGTCGGGGATTAGCTTGCTATCCCTCTGTTCGTCTATTTTACTTTTGAGCTAATTAAGTGCGGGCATAGGGGCGTGTGTGACTTACACTCTCTATACGGCCGTAATTAGTGACCCACTCGGAGAGTGACACCTATAATGCATATCTACCCCTGAGGAGGGGACAGACTACATTGTACTTAGTACGGCGTGTGAGGTACACCTATGGTTATTTACAGACAGACAAACAGACACGCAGACAGACGAACAAACACACAGACAGACAGACAGACATTACATACAGACAGACAGACAAAAATACGTTTTTGGAAAGTTCGGCATTCACTTTGCGCACAGTCACTAATAACTTCACCCTTCGGGCTCGCAAAAGTTATTACATTAACTTCAGTGCTGAATATCTTGTCATAGGCAACAGCTGGTCTGGTCAAGTCGGCATTCTATTATTATATGCTGAATATGCGAAATTTGGGATTTAGAAAGAGCGTACAAAAATGAAGAGGGTGCATAGAGAGGAGGGTTCGATGATAAGTGAGAGGGGATTGAGCCTTTATGAATACAAAAGTCTGTAGTCTACCGTCCGGGATCATTCACCTTACCACATCAGCACGCGCAAACGCATCACACTCTTCAATTCGTGACATGTTATGTTGTATGGGATGAGGATTGTTAAGCAACACATAAACAACATTCATTAACCCGGCGTTTTATGCCTTATGTGTATTATCGGTAGCAAGAAATAAAATAATGCGCAACGTGACTAGTATCGTAGCCGTTGTGATTTACCGCTCGTCTTTTTGTGGCGTCTATATCGCTTTAGTAAAGCTTCTTGGAATCTTTGTCTCATTGGCAAGCCAAATATGTTACGTTATGATTATTTCTCTGTTTTCTTGGATTTCAGCATTCACAAGGCATCGCTAAAGCCACGACGGCTATCGGCTCTCTGTCGACTGGCGCAAGACCAATTTCTGTAGCCTGCCTTCGTTATCTAGCCGTCTTTTTCATATCTTGGACATCATCTAACTCCGCATCCTAAACTTTCCTACGTTCTCCAGTGATAATTTCAGGAATTATGCATATATCCATCAGGTCATGACTAGACTTACGCGTCTTCCACCCCTCGCGTGGAAGCACTTTATCATCGGTGGTAGGTAGACCCGCATCTCCGTTCCTTTCATCTCCTTTCTGGGGATCATCTTATACATTCGGTTCCATATCCTCGCTGTTACTATGTCCGGATATCTCTAACCGATATTCAAAACTCAGCAAATTTTCCTGATTATATTCACAATTTATAATCAGCTGATTGAGCATCAACACCTGCTTCGTTATCTTGGGTCGTTTAACCCTTCAAAATAGTGGGCTTGCTTATATGATTTTCATCAATTACATCATCACTGGCACACACATGGATCTCTTTACTGAGATCGAGCGTATCACGGATGGCGTCAGGAATATCTCCTTTCTTCGCATCTGAATTCACTAATTCCACATCATATAGATCAAAATCCGGTACTGAATCTCTCTCTGAGTCAATTGGGATCGATTTGCAATCCGACGCAATACTTTCGTTAATGCTGTCAGCTTCCATACTTCTATCACTCTCATCATCACTACATGACAACCAATCCGAAACGGCTACATCATATCATTCGTGATATCGGTCACCGAATATAATATCATCGTTGATCGTAGCATCTGACTTGTGTTGAACCACATGTTCTACTGAAAGATACCCTTTGAAAACTGCTTTTTCTTACATATACCCCAAAAGAAAACCAATTCTGCAGTTTTCATCCCGTTTCTTCCGAGATGGACCGTTTTAATTATTTAGAGTAGGCGATATATCCAAACTTCTTGATTCCACGTAAGTCCTCCATACTTAAAACCATATTTCGCGTCGATGGCATTGAAAAAAGCGATGCCTTATATTTCTTTGAATCGGTCCCCAAGACCACATCGACGACGTATAGCATGAAAAGATCCGTTACTTCATGCTTTCAGTAGGCGTAAAGAAATGACTTTGTCTTACTTCTTTTATACTCTTGTGTGGCCAAGTAGCTATCAATCTCTTCGTTCTATTCGGCTTCCGACTGAAACAAGCCATAGAGTGCTCTGTCCACAAGGTATATGGTTTCTGTGGGTTAAGAGAATCCTGGTATATTTTGGACATATTGCTTGATCCTTAAGTCCGCGTTCAAGTATGATGTTTGTACATCACCTTGATAAAACACCAGTCCGAGTGTTGGTGGCTAGTGCCACTAGCACTCGAAAGGTAACAATCCGAGCCAGAAGCGATAATGATTCCACGTAGTCAATTTCTGGCTGCTGATGGTACCAGTCAAATTATTGCAAATTATTGCAAATTATTGCGAGAGATTTGGCTTCGGCAAAGTACATGGTAGCTCAACTCATATGGAGGGAAACGAGAGATACAGGAAGTTAATTAAACCACCTGAAGAGTGCGTTGATTTTGACTATCGAGTAGATATTAGATCGTTGATGTACTTGGCGACAAAAAAGGCCCGATATTGCGTATGCTGTGGACTAATTGAGCCGTTTTGTAAGCAACCACGTCGTGAATACACGGCGTAGAAGTCAAGCGAGTACTGCGGTACCTGTATAGTACACTGCAGACCGGCATAAGATATGTAGAATACATGGAATCAAGCGAAAGTGTCGTCATTACTGGATATTGTGATGCTGATTAAGAAAATAATCCTGACTCAAAAAAAGTTTAACCGGATTCGTGCTTATGATGGAATCTAGAGCTGTCGCATGGGCCGCTAGGCGTCAAGCAATAGTCGCGCAATCAACCGCAGAAGCCGAATATGTAGCAGCATGCGAAGCCTCCATGGACGGTCGCGGAGTTGTGAATAAGATAAACGATAATTTACAGTGTATACAGGCACATGCTGTGATGACGGTGGGCATTGGCAATTCGGCAGCTTTTTAGTTGACACGCAAATCCGTACCCAGCAGCGAAACAAGACACAATGAGTTAAGATAGCAGTACGTGCGCGAGAACATCTCAAGTCCGTTTACCGATGGCTGTGACACAATGGAGAAGGGAAACGGCAGATGACGAGTCAACAGAGGGTCAAGTCAATAAAGGGACGAGTCGACAATCGCCGTTAGAAAATCTCAAGTCCGTTTCCCCATGGTAGAATAAAAGGACAAGGGAAACGGCGAATATCAGAACGGGACGAGTCGACAATGGAATAGCCGACAGGCGAAGTTGGCATTGCAGGCTATCTGCAACCTCATATATGAAAGCTCAGTCGGAAAAGTGAAAAGTGCAAGGCAAGTCGTCTGTAGTCAGAAAGAGCTCAGCTAAGTAATAAACATAATTTTGCGTGTCAAGGTATATATAGCCGGTGTTTATGAACTAGCTAAAATTTTGACGCTAGTGAGACTACAAAAGAAACTCAAGGCACCAATGCCAACAAAGAACCTGAGGACCTACACGGCTCCGCCTTTCCTTTTAAAAAGTAATTGCAATCCCTAACGGTATAGCCATTAGTGACTGTGCGCAAAGTGAATGCCGAACTTTCCAAAAACGTATTTTTGTCTGTCTGTCTGTATGTATGTATGTCTGTCTGTCTGCATGTATGTCTGTCTGTCTGTCTGTGTGTTTGTTCGTCTGTCTGTGTGTCTGTTTGTCTGTCTGTAAATAACCATAGGTGTACCTCACACGCCGTACTAAGTACAATGTAGTCTGTCCCCTCCTCAGGGGTAGATATGCATTATAGGTGTCACTCTCCGAGTGGGTCACTAATTACGGCCGTATAGAGAGTGTAAGTCACACACGCCCCTATGCCCGCACTTAATTAGCTCAAAAGTAAAATAGACGAACAGAGGGATAGCAAGCTAATCCCCGACACTTAGAGGCATCAAAACTCTCGCACCTGTAGCAAACAGTAGGTGTGAAGTGGCTTTGATGTGAGGTTCTTGATAGTCTCAAATATTGAGAATTTATGGTCATGTGTTTCTCTCGGTGGCAGACCAGGATCTCTCAATCTAATTTCTACTTATTAGTAGTATATTATGTGTCGTAAGCCGCATTTTGTTTTGTTACAGCGTTACCGAGCAGGATCATCCCCGTTTTTTTCATATTCGTTGTTTCAAACACCAGCAACATCAACGAGTAGCTTCAATACACAATACACCAGCACTCTTATCGATAAAACACACACCACAACCAATTTTATCGGCGCCAACCCCCGAATGATACGTGGAAATACAGACCTCGATTCAGTTGTATAAATTGAATTACTTATACCAGAAGGCGATCTCTAGAGATTTATCCCCTATCTTAAGTTGTGAATAGAATGCGAAATAGTTAGTACTATATCACGTTTAATGAAGATTAAACAGCTTTTGGATGTGCAGGCGCCGTTACGGAAACATAATTATCAGCTCATTGTGTTCGTCCTATCGCTCAGTTCAGTCAAAGTCCTTATTGGGGATTATTTATTCGGCGCCGAGGAGGAGGGCAGCATCACCAAAGCGTGCGCCACGGACTATTGAACCCCGAGGTCGACGATGGCATGTATCCTTCTGGCTTGTTGTTCTCAGCATTACGAACCCATTTCTGTTTCACCTCACCGTAAGACACCTGTCTTACGTCTTCCTGCTCCGCCAGTTCACGAAGGTGATGGAATATACCAGGGAAATCCTTAGCCGACCAAGATTGGTTGCATAGCGGACAACAATGTGTCCAGATTTACCCGCGTGCTCGCGGAAGTCAACCTGAACAGAAATAGAGTGCTTATATCGATGGATGCGTCCGAACGTTTTCAGTATCGTTTGATGCGTCACGTGTCTCGGCCAACCTCACGCTGACAAGCCCATACGCGTCCTTCTGAGCGGCGAATTGTTCATTTTCAAATGGTCGCCCTCCCGATCTTCGATCGCTATATGGCACAGTGTAAGTTTAACCTGCTATTCAGGATTCATGATGCACTCCACAGACACTAGACCACAAAACCGATCGGTATATGTTCAGAAAGGCTGCCGTAATGACAGTTCGCATCGTTAGGTCGTCCACCTTGTTTATCGTACCAGGTATGGGATTTATCAGGTCGCCCTAATCCTGACGAAAATAATCAATATGATGGGTTTAACGGTGAGTTCTGGTCGTTAGCAAATGCAATCGCTGCGTGCATGCGTAAGCTGGATATCCTCAAGACAAAGATCAGCGCAATATATATGTCTTAAAGATTATAACGCGCTAGATGGCTCTTGACACCACTAAAAATGGCAGATGCCCCACCGCGCCAAGATGATGGAGGTTTCATCGGGCGTGCAAGATTAACCAGCTTCGGCTGCCGATGTGGTGGTGACCCGTAGTCACCGCAATCTCTGACCAATGCAATAAGGAGGTTATGAAGTTGCGGGATAAGGACACTAATTTTGCAGCAAAACAAGATCGACGAGCTACTAGAGGTACTGACCTACAGATGTTTGCTGAGATCTAGTTCGTTTACATTTACTAGAGAAACCCCTCCACCAGTTAAGATTTAGTATTCCTTCCGGTCTTATCGCTTTTTCCGGGGGAGCGCGAAAACTCGATACGCTCTTGTTTTGCAGATCCGACCGGCTTAAATATAATTTCTTGTATTTGAAAATTGGTTTCTCTTCACTCATCCAGAATT
>ABWE02002752.1:0-28086 GCA_000173235.2 Hyaloperonospora arabidopsidis Emoy2
CCTCTAGTCGCTGTGACAAAAGTTCCTGTGAGCTTAGGTGTGAAGTTTTCCGATTTGCATAGTATCGAATGCTGGTTAGTCCTTGATTTAGACTCGAGATATGATTTCATGTTTATATGACCTGGATTGAGCGCCACAAGCCATGGATCGATTGGATATCAAAAACAATAGGCACATTGCGCACTGCCTCTAGCGGAGCATTGGAGAATAATGAAACCATCTCTGCAAGGAATCAGAAGCGCGATTGGCGCGAGCCACTGGCTGAGAATGTCAGTGTGCTGGACATCGGAATGTCGTAATTAGTTAATTTTTGACGATGTCAAAGCCATGAGAATGGAGCAGAGCTCGTTATGTGATAGTGAAACGGCACGTAATCCGTTAAGTGATAGTCGTTGTGGGAACAACGTACTGAATACTGAAAGCATTGTTGACCAAGCGTGAATTCATAGAATGTTGGACCCATCAGGTGAGCGTGGAGTGGCACCACGTATGTACCCCCTGAGTGACGTTGGCTGTGATAGCGACGCGCTGAACCTCAATATTGACGCAGTTGGTGCAGTATTAGAGAATCCATAGCCCGGCTCAGCGGATGCGCGTGAAATGGCATGTAATCCACGTGATGAAGAGCTCAAGTCAAATGACTCGTCATTGGATGTCGGTAGTTACATCAGCTTCATTGTAGAACAAGTTAAGACTGTTGATGATATCAATAAGGCAGAGACGGTCACTTTGATCGCCTCGAGGTGTTCAGACTTACCTCTAGCGTCTACGGCGAGCCACGAAGGGGGTGCTACATCACAAGGTGATACCAACTTTCAGCTGTATACACTATTTAAAGTAGTGACTGGTACCTGTGATGGTACGACTAGCCTTGATGTTATACCCTCGTTAGGTGCTCTGCTGGAACTTGACGAGCTTTGAGTAGACGAGATCAGTCACTCATTAAAGAACGGTGACTTTTCAGAAGTGGTGGACATTCGACCCGACATCATTGAGTTTAACTTATCTTCGCTTCTGGACGAAGCTGTTCTGGAGGACACAAAAGCGGCACTAAGTACACGCAGTGGATCGTCAATATTGAAAAATCCTCATGATCCCTTTCATCCCACAGTCAAGATATTTCAAGATATGGTGTGCCACAACCCACCGTCTGCTTTACTTCCAGATAGAGGTTTTCGTCATGAAATTGACTTAGTTCCTGGGACCAAATATTGTGTCATACGACAGTGCACTTTACCATAGGAGTAATGTGATGTCATTGATGGCTTCTTCCGTGTCAAGCACGAGGCAGAAATGGTACACGAGAGTAAATCTCCACATCGACACCGACGTTTTGTGTCAAAACGCCGAACGGCAAGTGGCGTGTTGTGTCTTCTTATAAAAATCTTAATACGGTCGCTATTCCGGCACATACACCCATTACTCGGAATACAGTTCTTCAAAACAACATTGTTGGTTGTAATATGTATAGTGCTCTCGACTTAGTAGGTGGGTACTATCAACTGCTCATGCGAGCGAGTGGTATCCCACTTACAGCAGTGAGCACTCCGAGTGGTATGTTATGGAATGGCTGATGATGCCCAAAGGGCTGCCTAATGCTCCGGCTACATTTAATCGTCTGGTGACATAACTTTTCTGCCCACATCGGGATCACGCACATACGTACTTTGATGAAATTTTTGTCCATAGTCGTGCCGAACAAGGTCGGTCAGATGTTGACAATCACATCGGTCATTTGCGAGCCGTGCTTGAGTGTATGCGCACGAATAAATTGTACGCCAACGCGTATAAAGGCCTTTTTGGTGCAAAAAGATTCCTTTTCTAGGACATTTTATTGGTAAGCGCGGCCTCAGAGCGGATCCCGCTAAGGTCAAGGTTACCGTTGACTGGCTGAGTCGTACGAATCAAAAAGACTTACGCAAGTGGCTTGCCCTTGTCAATACCATACACAAATATAGCGAAAATTACGCTGATATGGCTCGGCCATTAACTAATCTCCTTAAAAAGGACTCAGATTGGCGCTGGGATGACACCCATGCTGACGCATTTCGGGCAACAAAAGAAAGTCTCCCCCAAGCTCCCATTTTGGCGTTGCCAAATCCTGAGCACCCTTTAGTGTTGTCTGCGATGCATCCGAATTTGCCATAGGAAGCCCCCTGTTACAAGTAGATGCTGCAGGCCGCGAGTGCGTTATCGCATTTAAAATTTGTCAGCTGAAAGCTGCTGAAAAGAACTATCCAGATCATGACAAAGAGTTACTTGCCATGAATTATACTCTCGTCAAATTTAGAGTTCATCTGCTTGGATCCAATCCGTTCGTCGTCTATACGGATCATGCGTCACCACGCACGTTGACACAGTTGCCTTACTTCCCTCAGAGAATGGCTCGGTTACTTTTCTTCTTTGCGGAATAAACTTCGAAGTGAAGTACAAACCGAGCAAACAAAATGTATTGGCAGATGCCCTCTCTCGCCGACCTGATTATGAGCATGCTCATGTTACGACTCTGTCGTCTCCTATTGGGGATTTAATCCATATGGCATATCCACGGAATTCCCAATGTGTGACATTGTTTCGTGCTCTTGGCTGTGACGAGTACACAGACTCGGACACCTCCTTGTCGACACGGTTGCGTGCCAGCCTACATCGATATTCCATCGATCGTGGTCTCTTGTGCTATCGCACGGATGTAACGGATGTTCCTCGCGTCGTCGTGCGTTACGATAAGGACTTAAAGTACCGAATCCTCTTTAAGGCACATGATACTGCTCTGAGTGGGCATTTGGGCCGGGAAAAGACTTGTGGCTCTGTGAGCCAACACTACTGGTGACTCAAACTCTACAAATGAGTGAGCACATACGTGCGTACATACGAAACGTGCCAGCGAGTGAAACCCTTGGCACATTCGGCTGCGCCGCTCGCTAGTTTGCCTGTGCCCATGGGGTGTTGGGAGTCCATCAGCATGGATTTTGTATTTGGCCTTCCCAAAGACTGTGACGGCAATACAGGGACTGTGGTATTTGTTGACCGTTTGAGCAACATGGCTCACTTAGCCTCTGTGCCGGACTCCATCGATGGTAAAGGTAAAATTATGCTGTTTATTGATCTTTTTATCAACAGGGGTTGGGGTTGCCGCTGGCAATCATCTCTGATCGCGAACCTCGCTTTACGGGAAAGTTATGGACTTCCATCTGCAATGCGCTTGGCACGCGATTGGACATGTCTACAGCGGATCATCCGCAGACTGATGGTCAAAATGAGCGCGTTAATAGCATCATTGGCGATGTCCTCGCAGTGTTTGTGCTGAGTCGCCAAAGAATTGGAGCTCGATGCTCCGTGTCATTGATTTTGCGTTGGACAACACTGTCCATGCCTCGACCGGCTTTACTCAATACTATATTAGCCACCCGCACCCGCGCGTTCTGCTCAAGTTACCACTAAGTGGTTCTGGGGTTGGTGGGGGGGCGTTTGCTGACAAGTTTGCTGATATCAGCCATACCACGATGCAGAAACAAGTGAGCGAGTTTCTCGCGACACACATTAGAGTCTCACGACATGTGCGTGATGCAATGGCTGATAGCCAAGATAAACAAAAGAACAAGCTGATGCAAAAGGCAGAGGATATATTGACTTTTATGAAGTTTGTGACCAAGTCTTACTAAATGCTGAAAACAAACCTACAAATCTAGTGCCTGCTGTCTTCAAGACAAATTTGCGTCCGCGCTTCATTGGGCCGTTCACGGTCATTGCTAAGAAAGGCCTTGCCTATACACTCTGTCTTTCACGCAAGCTGCGCACACACCCAGTGTTTTACTTTGTCTTGCTTAAGCCATATCACGATCCTCCTTTCGTGAAAAGGAAGGCGCTTGCGTATGAAGGAGGGACGTCGTCCCCGGTAAATGCATCTTCGTCAAGAGCTCCAACTGACCATCCAGTCGAGTCAGATTGTACCTCACCTTCCCTAGTCGCTTGCCGACCGAATAGATCGAGCCGAGACGGTTTATCTGCTCACGCAACTGATCTAACTGATTCGATGCCTGGTCACGAGCGCGCTGCCTTTGATCTAGGATCTCCCGTAATTGTTTCCTCTCAGCCGCAAACTGATCCAGTGCACTCTGCATGCGAGTGAGAGACTCGCGGAGGCACGTCACCTCTGACACCAAGTCTTCATGATCCTGCACCGACACGCCGACCTCCTCCTGCATTTCCCGACGAGAAAGGGAACTTGCAGTTCCACGTAGAGGCTTCTAAAGCGACGTCGTCACAAAGGTTAATACCAGTATCTGGTGAAGTGGCGTGGATACCCTTAGTCTGAGAAGGCATGGCAGTTTGAGGTACCCCTTCGGCAAGATTGTCGGTACGCCTTTGACATTTTTGAGCGTAGCACTGAGAATCATCTTGATCCCAACGCGCTTCCCACCAGTAGGTATGGGGGTGTAATGTTTGCTCACCAATACTGAGTACTCTTCGACTGCATTTGGATTCGAAACATTGGAGAGTTGGCGAGCAACTGGTTTTGCGTACTGAGCACGATACGGTGCAAATAGTTCGCCTTCAGCTTAGCAAATTCATAACGCTTCTTGCGCTCTAAGCGAACTTCGGCCTTGTAGGTACTAGCTCGAAAGGCAACCATGTTGGTCAAGTGACGTGCTCTATGAACACAGCGAGAGAAGGTGTTGTCGTTGTCTGCCACACTCGCACCAGGTTGCAAAACAATCGGAATCGATCGCTGCGTGGGTACAGATGCACAGCGTGCTTGTTTCGCCAACTTGCCCTGGTATTATCGGATCGTCGTCACTTCTGGAGTTAGGTACCTCTCCCAGAGACCATCCCGTTCGGCGATGTAGACAGACAGCGTATCCTCAATTCCGGTGAGCCAATTGGTAAAAGGCTACTGGGCCAACTTCCACAGGATATTATCGACGCCCATCGGATTTTTTTTATCGGTGTGAGACTTGGACACTGATGGTTTCTCCGAAATAGACCTCTAGCTCTTTCGTTGCATCGACATACTGCTGTTGTTGCTCAATAAGCCAATTGGTTTGATGCTTTTCTCCTCAAGGGTACTCGATGCACGATACTTTGTTAGCGCATTCGCTATAATTCGGTCCGGGAAGGGTTGGGCGCTAAAACAGAGATAAAACGTCTTGTTACTAGCTTAAACATACGCTTAAGGGAGCCTGGGTATCCAGTAAACATAAGTCTGATGTTTTTTTAATTCGTACTAATAACGATGATTTTTTATCGTTTTAAGTACGACCGTGTCCCTGCCTCTAGGGAACCACTCGTTTTCAGCTTAATTTATCATTGGTCTATTTTGGGTCTTTAGGCCCCGATAATGAACCGATAATAAATTGCAGGTGGTGTGCCCGCTATTCGGGCACACCACCTGCCTACAAATGCAATTGTTTATTTAATTGTGTTAATCTTGTATGTAGCCCGTAACATCAACCCCTGCTAAAAAGAGCACTCCCCAACCGTGAGTGCCCAACTGTCACACCCTTAACAGTCACGACCGAATCAAGCGATGAAGGAGCACATGACCTCTAAATCTGCAGCACTTTTACGCACCATCAGCAAGCGCTCAACGACCCACGTGATGGATCAACAAGTCAACCCTATGCGCCATACAACGCCGGAATTTGCGCTCAGGAATCACTTGAACCAATGCAGAAAAATTCCGGCGTTTCCGCTAATCGCGCGGAATGAGTGTTGAGGGCATTAAGTAGGATGCTTTGCAAAGTTCCTGGTGCACATTCAATCGGCGATGGAACTGGATGATCGAGGATGAAAGGAGCTTTCTACAGTGGCTTGCCAAACGAGAAGACGTTCGCGCCGATTATCCAATTGGCGCATTACATATAAAACCAGCACGCTTCGACGGAAAATCGAATCAGCTATAGAGATATCAATGAAAAAACGTTGCTTTTCCGGCTCGATGTCACTTCCATCTTGCGACGAATAGCAACGATACATCGTTGAGTGTCTACTCAGCTAACGCGAACAACCTGGATCGGAAGGTACGAGCGCAGTCTGTACGAACGGCGGACTGCGGTTACTCGTGGTGCACCTTGCTGGCGTCATCTCGCTCGGCAGCAGAGTCAATCCCCGCTGAATAACCAGAGAGGGGTGGCAACACGTTAATCTGCACGTCTTCTTGCGTGCTTCTCTTCGAGTTTCCGTTCTCGTTATCGTGGTTATACACATTCACCACGCTCTTCTCGTTCTCGCCATCGCTCTCATTCTCGAAGGCGTGAAACTCTACACAGTTCTTTTTATCGACGTTATAAGTCGCCGTCACGTTCTCGTTCTCCACAAGAACATTCTATTCTTTGGTCGCATCGGGGTGGACCGACTCCATTGATTCATACGCCTACACTATGTCTCTAACATTGCGCAGAAGCAAGGAACGCGGCTAGGACATACCTGTTCGGGTGGGAATCCTAGCAAGCGTATAAGATACTTGCGCGCGGATAGAACAGCGCGCGTATCATGAGCCGACAATTTGTTTTCACGGGAGGGTCCTTGTGACCCAAAACACGATCCACTATCAAGCGAACCTGTCCATCCGCTTTCACAAACGGTAAGAGGCCGTCATGAAGGTAATGTAGGAGTCCTGGTTGCACAGGATGATGTTGATGAGGCTTTAAACAAGGTTACCAATGATCAGCAAGAAGCTGAGGCTGCCCTCGAGCGTTATTCACAGGCGGAGAGAACCGCGAGTGGGATACGGCAGTCGAACCGCGAATTTATAAAAGGAAGAGAAACCTATGACGCTAGGTTCTAGGTCATGCGCGGCGGGAATGCGCCGTGTCCAATGTCATCGGTTTGCCAGGCGAGGTATAAAGGGAGTTCGATTTACGAGATGTTGATTCCGGTATGCTAACAAACCCGTGAAGCGTAGCCCGGCCATACTCTTTTAGCCGCTCTTCGTAGAACATCGGATAAATTCGCAACGATGAGGGAATGTATAGGGTATAGGCGTCACCGATTACCTAAAGGACCCTGAATGGACCGAGGAAGCGTGGAGCGAGTTTATTTGCGTGTAGGTTGGTACCTGCTAAATCCATTAGACCTTCCGTTAATTTATAATACACGATCACCTTTGTTAAACTTACTCATGTTTTTCTGCCTTTTTTGTCTTCATTCGCTTTCTGTTGATCCACCCCAAACTGAAAGCGAATGAAGACGAAAAAGGCCATCACGTACAATTTGGGTGATGGCTTGACGTTGGAGGATAAACTCTGACACAGCCATGTCATCAATTGGTGGCGCCAACTCAATCGGCGCGTAGTTGGCAGTAGGCGATTCGTACCCAAAGACGGGTCAATTCGTCTCTGCGAAGTCCATCGACATAAAGGGGACGCCACACCACGGGGCGTCAAACAGCAGACTTCGCCATGAATCGGGTGACTAAGGCTCAAGTAATTTGAGCTGCACGTTTGTTGTATATCACCTTCACCCCTCCAGGCGGGAGCCACGAGGTGCTGTGAGGTGGCCCACGGAAGAAAGGTAGGAACTTGAGGGTGTCGAGCCAAATTCACCAAAAATGGAGTCAACCTTGTTATCGCGTGTACAGGATTGTTATGTGCGAACTCATCAAGTGGTAAGAATGCACTTAAACTCGTGAAGGAAGTAGCATAAATTCGAAGAACATCTTCGAGGACTCGGTTTACATGCCAGATTTGTCCATCTGATTCCAAACAGGCCGCGGTCGACATCTGCTGCTTCGTCCCGAGATCCTCAAACAGTGACGTCCAAAATGCAGATGTAAATTTAGGATCACGGGTCCGAACTAGTATTTTTCGGCAAGCCGTGATGGCCAAACGCAGCGTCAATGAAGTACACCGCGGTCTCTGCGGCGGTAATCGTTGCGTGAATAGGCACAGGTGTGTCATCTTGCCAGATCTTTCGAAATAGACCTAAGAGGATGGACCTAAATAAATTGGATGCAAGGGACCAAGGTTCCAGGATGAGGCTATGGTGACACTCGGTATTGAGATATCGAGGGCCACTTGGGGTCAGCGTTCTGAAGAACTTCCACCAAGTCGAACGGATACGACCCCTATTAACGGTCGTAAAACCAATATAAACTAAAGCGAGTTCGAGGGTTGTGCCCAAAGAAAGACTTAGGAGTATGTCGAGTCCGCATATTCCGTCAATCATTCCTTTCAAGATCAAGTTTATCACGTCTCTCCACGCCCGAGTTGCCCGACTTTACGCTTCTTTCGCGCGTTGCAGTATGAAGCGAGGTAGATCTTCGTACGCGCTTGGTCTTTGGATATTCGCAACCAGTGAGTATCCCTCCAAAGCGCTTGGATGTGTTCTTCGTCAAAGCGAGTGTAGGCTGCAGCCAAACCCGGCAAACCATCACACCGGTCGAAAGGATACGGACGGAAGCGGTGCTCTGGCGGAAAACCACGTGGAAGTGTTAAAAAGGTTCTTGAGCATGGTGGAGTTGATTGGAGATTTTTTCACACTGGTTGGAGGTAGAAGCTACCGTATGGTGGGCCGGACCACCTTCACGTCAACTCCAGACGATCGAGCAGATCGCTGTAGCTCATTTTAGCGACGCATTAGAAGTTGATCAAGTCGACTGACTGGCCAAGGCACCACTTTCACGGAAGCGAAGGTATTAACCTTCGTTTACCCAGGGATGATGACATCCGTTGGATGCAAGTTGGGGTCGTTTGAAGCTGACTTTTCCCCCACAACCGTACAAGCAACCGTGTTCCCAGAGGCTGACTTAGCCTCCGAGTCGGAAGACCCGACAATAAATCCAGATAAAGAGCGGTCTGTGGTTAAGGTCGATCCTGCAGAAGTGGCGACAGGAAGCGGAGGTAACGAGGGACCTTGGACGCAAAAGGTTGACCAGAAGACCACGACTTGTCTAGAGATTCCCGGACGACCTCACTATCGGTGCTTGGGTCATCGTCGGGGGAGCACCGCAGAGTTAACGCAGAAGTGCCACCAAAAGATCCTGACTCGATCTCCGACAAATAGGAGCTTGAATAACTTGCGCAATTCGAATGAGCTTAGCGAACTCTCTCGCCGCGGTTGCTTACCGGAGACGAGAGAGTAAGGATGGCCTCCTGAGACAGGATCCTTCGAGGAGCCGGTGGCTACGGTCGGCCCCGATTTTGGAACAGCAGCTGCGATGAGACCATTGGAGAAAGAATCGGGACCGTGAGGGGCCAAACGAGAAGCCAGCATAATTTAACTTCTCCGCGACGAGGGAATTTCGACTCGGACGCTAGTCGACCTGACACCGCAAATGATCGACCAACGCCCTCTCGTGTTGAAGACCTTCACGGATATTGACCACGAGACTGGAGCTGTCACGTATTTCTCCTTCAGAGCGCACACATATGGCCATATAATAGGCATTGGAAAGGAGTTATACGGCTAGTCGGCCTTCGTAATCCCCAACACGGCGGGACTGCGCAGCCATGTAAGTCTGCAGGTAGTAGAGAGATTGACTTATACCATTGACCGGGTCGGTCAGCGTTGACGTACAACCTGAGATGTAGACCAGCGTGGTAAATATATCGTCGACTTGGTCATGCGACGTAGAAACGGCATCAGGACGTCATCCAGCTTGGTGAAGGTAATATCGACCGAGTCGGCCAACACTAGAAAGGCATCAGCGGTGTCGGTCGAGCCGGAAGACGGGTCATCGACTGCTTCAATGTGTAAGGGGCACCAGGTGTTGGTAGACGCGGCGGGTGAATCTTTGACTGGGATGACCGTGGTCGGAGTCTCCAGAGATAGACCGGGCCCGGATGAAGGTATTTCTGGAGCAACATAAATGTTACGAGGGCCACCCGATACCGATTAAGGACAAGAACGCACAAGATTCACGTGGTGAAGACATGCGCGTAATAAAACAGCTGTACGGTTAAGCGATTGCAGGGAGGGGCTGTGGTAAACCGGTTTTTATAACGTAAAGGACCTAGGGTCAAGTGAATCAAAGGTAACGGAGAGAAATGGACCAAGGCGAGAACACAACATTGGGACGAGAAGACTTTGCACGACCTACAAGGAAAGGATTACCAGAATAACGGTTAAGCGGTACTGACGGAAATCGACCACGTTCCTTCATTGGAAAGTCTGATCGCTGAATGTTGACCCGAGTTCTCCAGGGTCGACCCCAGCCCCTCATCGGCAGACCTAATCCCTCATTGGTAGACCAAGCTCCCTCATCGGTGGACATGTTCCCTCACCAAAAGACCTGGTCCCTCATCGGAAGCCAAAGGTCCCTCAAGGTTGGCTACTCCTAGACAGTCAAAACAATAAGTTAGGGCAGGTATGGACAGAGTAAAGGAGTTCAAGGATAGGACGGTATTAAATAATATTTAATGTTTGGTCCACGTGGCACGACTTCGTCGTGCGTAAAGAAACTTGGTAAGTATACCCGCCTGTTCCGGGTATGGCATAACCTTTGTCCCCCCCCAGGTTTATGCCTTTCCCGGAACAGGCTGGTGGCCAGGTATAAAAATATCCCTGAATAATTTGGTTAGAAGCCCACTCTCGACCAAGACGATCGAGTGGCCACCTACTGGCCCACCGAGTGAAACATATCCTCTCGGGACCCCTCACTTCGACCTCTGTCAACGCCGACATCTCCATTTTCACCAAGGCTTCCGAGGAGTGCGACTCGCCAGCGGACGGGTGTACAAGGTGAAAGAAGGGCCATTGGCGGCATTGGGGTACCCCATCCGTAAGTCGGCAGTCCGGCACAGTCGGTCCATAGATAGATAACTGGCCTTACCAATTGGTAAAATATTTTGCCTTATGGGTGCCCCTTTCACAGTTGTTGATCTTTCTTGTCCCTATTACATCAATCGTACGTCTTATTTGATATATTTTGAACTTAGAATAGAAGAGTACGGCATACTGTTATGGGCCTATACCCGTAGCACCTGGTCCCTGATCTAGGCCTCTGTATTGAACTTCCATGATCTGCAAGAAACTGGTGATATTTGCTGGTATTTTGCTGTCATGAATCTGGTCCTTTTATCGCATTGGATAGACCAAATTGACACATTCAGTTTAAGAGTGACTTTTCCATATGGTCTCGACCAGGTTATTGTGGAGACCGGTAAAAGATACAATTTTACTCTATAGATTATAATCTGGCTTATTTATCTAGGCCCGTAAATAAACCAGATTATAATGGGCATAGGGATGGGACGCGATGGTGGCATGAATATATCCCGGTGACATATACAATTATACCCTCGACGTTGAAATTATAATGCACGCCGACACAGTTCAAAAAGGACCAAGAATGGTTACAACCAATCTGGAAGGTAGATAATTACAAACAATTATGGAGACCAATCTACATGATGGAGATGTACGAGGATCGTGAGTTCCGGTTGACAGTATATATTGTGCTTTGCTTACTGTGGATCTTAATCAGAACGATGGATGAGCAAGTTATTACCACCTAAACTTAGTCTCTTGTCAATGAATAAGAGGATCTCCTACATAGCAATGATTGGGTGCTTGATCGGTCATGCTCTCCATTGGAGAGGTATATGTAGGTGATGGGACGTTACGATGAATATGGATGTACTTGGTGATGGATTAGGAATATACCCACAAAAGTATAGTTCAAAATAGCCAGTAGAAGATGTTCAAACTCACGACATATAGGTGATTGGGTACATTGATATCAACTTCGGTAGGAGGTTTATGTTTAAATATTTGGCCCGATATTTGATATATGAAAAGAATTTAAATGTTGGTGTAACCTCTTGTGTTGAGCCCAATATTTGGATTTAATGCGTACTGCTTCAGTATAAATGCGCGATGCGGACTCAGATTCGAATGCTGAAGTACAAAACGACACTAGATTTCGGAACGGGCTCTGGCATTGATGTACAAGACACAAAATTCTGATAAATGATTCAGAGGCACCATATTTTGGGTTTCAGGTCCAAGAACTATATTTTTGCAGGTGGAAAGTATTGTGCAGATTAGTAAAGGCATAATTTTAGGTTCGATGGTTATTTGATTCGTTGATATACAATGTTTTCGATCCTGTTTTAGCAGCGGCACGCCTTACCCTTATCACTTAGATCCTGTGGCTTTTCAACGACCGACAACACACTTACGTCAGAATTTAATAGTATCCAACCCTGGTTTCTTTGGCACCGGAAATCAAGAACGCTCTAGATTACATGACTGCGATCGGACGCATGTTAAGCACCAGGCGATGAAGATTTGAAGGCTGATCTGAAGGCTCACGGAAAGGAAATGGAAAGCACCTTTAAATGGGACCAAGTGCATACAAAGTGATCAATTTGGATAACAAGACTGATCTAGTCACATCAAACTAGACCGCACGGTGGATATCAACGTTTAAGGATATCTAGACTGTTAAATCAGGCTGGAACCAAGTGGTTTTGTACAATCTAATCTTTATATGGTTCTTATTTAAACTCGACAGCCTGCGATCTTCCAAAATCAGGTTTTATTAGGTTTTAATTCCCGATAATCGTGTGTCTCACGCACGATCCGGTCAGTCGCCGAATTCTGCAACTCCAAAGAAGTGAACAGAAATAATCTATCGTCAGCATATAAGCAAGATTAGCAGCATCTAGCCGTACTTACTACTATATCGCAATCTTCGTTCTATTCAAGCGAGTTTGACGAGCATGTCGATAACTTTACACAACGACGCTCCCGACCGTGAGCAGCGAGACGCGCAGGTCGCCATGTTGGACTTTAGAATGGTCGTTGATGATGATATTGAAATGGAAGTTTGAGCGCCGGAACGGTAACGCGGTCGCTCTTCTAGCGCATTCTGGAAATGGTTTACCGATGATGCGTCCCCACTAAATGTAAAGAGTTCTGAATGCATGCACCAAAAGACTCTGATTTTTCACCATAAGAAGATCGTAAGCGCCCAGGTTAACCTCAGCTCTCGTGGTCTATCCTATTGGGACTGCCAAGGGCAAATTTTCATAGGTGGAGAACGTCCTGTTTGAGTTTTCTGTAGACGAAGAGCCCCGCAATTCATTTGATGAAACATTAGCGTATACTATTAGCATTCAGTGAATCGATTTCGTGATTGCGGCGACATTCACTCAACGACGAGGAGCTGCTAAAAAACGACTCGACGAACTGACGTTCATTTAGAGCAACTAGCCTACCTTCTACGACTACATGCACGACGGTGACGATGATTCCGGCAGTGAATCTTCTCTGTAGGCACCCGCTCATCAAGCCGAATAAAACCATGGTTTTTTGCTTGAACTGGGGTTTTATTGCATTAAACCAATAACAATTGGGTTGCCTTACAAAAACCAATCGGTATTTTTCAGCCCCGGCTTAAAGTGGTCAGAAAACCGTCCCGAGTGGATGCAAATCAATAATAAGTGGCATAAAGGATCTACGGGAGCAGATTGGTCGATTCATAAACGATATCGCTACCATAAGAGATCTCTTTGTAGAGATGTCTTCACTTAATCACTAAAGCCAATCGAAACACCAAGCGATATCGGAATCTATCAGGGCCGTTAAGAAGATCTCGAGTCAGTGCAATCGTCATGAACACACATTGAGCACAAGGTATCAAGGCAGCACACGGATCAGAGCACCCCTTTATAAGTTGGCAAATTTGGCAACATGAAATCCCGCCGCTCGCATCGGCTATTTCGCGATAAAAGCTTCAAATTATCGCAATAACTACTTATGTAATAGTTTGCCCTATATTATCGCAATAATTACTTATGTAATAGGTCGCCATGTCATCCTTATCACAGGGTGACATGGGACTTGTAGTGAATTAGATGAACATGTAAGTGTATATATCAGAGTATGCTATTAGAATCTTTGAATCAAACCGGTGGTTTCGAATCCCAAAAATCTATAAAATCCGCCACCTAGTTATAAAATAAGGAACCGAAATTCGTTGCATCCAATCCAAGCCACTGTACGAATATCGGTGACTAATTACACGGTAGTATAAAAGTCGAACTGATCTCAAAGTCAGGTCACGATGCAGTCTTTGTCACTTGAATAAAGTAGACTATCGCAAAAACCGGTATTTAATTTGGATTGGTAATAACTCTGTGATCAAATTTGAAAACACGAATAAATCGAAAACCAACAAGCTGCAAAAAGAAGACAGCAGTCACGATGGTGAAAGATCACGAGACCGAGATCTAAGACCGAGTTCAGTAAAAAATACAGACAACGACTACCATTAAAACAGAGTTTAATTTTCATCGTAAAATATACGCGCGCAGACTTCTCTTCTGGGTAAGAATTTTGACATCCCGAATTCAAATTACTTAAACTAATCCTGGATTACTTTTGCAAGGATAACGAAGAACCCTCATTGCATGAAGATGCTATAAACCGAGCAAGCGTGCAAGAAAAGATATAGAGACGGCTTTAGAGATCATAAGATAAATGGTTCAAGTATCAACGTATTCTCACATAGCGAGGTTAAGTCGGATTGCGGCGACTAAGAGGATGCTATATACTTTACGTGATCAGGTCATTAATTTCCTCTAGATATAAACCCGTATCTAGCACGGTTTCGTTGCACATCGATTTCAAGTCCACCAGGTAAACTACTATCCGGTACAAGTTAAGTAAGTCTCTATAAACGGAATCGTAGTGGCCCGGACGCCGGTCGTCCGGGCACCAGTAGAGATTCAAAATACATCGGCAATCTGTAAGAATCACACCACCATACGAGGAAGCCTTTTACAATACAAAATAGGTACATTGTTCAATGCTGGTTCTGATGAGCTACAAAATATCAACAGGACATTTTTTAACCCAACCTAATAATAAAAACTTACAATCGGTAACCAATAATGTAGTAGTTATACTGTCGCTCACGGTAGCACACACATAAAATTACTAATGACTTCTATTAGCTTTTACTACATCCTTCTATATAATGATATGTAACCACCGCTCGTCGCGAAAGTGAAAAAAACGTTTAATATTAATCACAGGATATATGACAGCTTTTCTGAGTGTTCCTACTTAGTACATATATCGTAATGATCTATTGCACCTACATATCCATGTTTCCTTCTCAATAAGTGTTTTCATGCCGTCGAGACACGCTTTGTCATTGTTTGTGTTGCACAAGGAAAACCAGCCCAAATTTTATTTACTCTGTAACTCTTTTCTTGCGCGATATAACAACATGTTCGAGTTGCTATATAACACATAACATATGGCAGCACCGATCCTACCCATTCAAATCCATATTCCAGCTGCCACCTCGACCCACTTAAAGTAGGTACGTGAATATCCGAAATCTGATGAAGTTTTTTGACACGAAATTTACAGCCAAATATTAAAGTCCCAGACATAGTTCTTTCTCATGTACCACTTCCTATCTTACTATGTAGTATACATACTATCTACTCTGTGGAAAGAAAACTTTTTATTGAGTTTATCAAGGAGAACTGTAGGGTTTCGACATGGGTGTCGTCATACGTACCACACCGATCAGTTTTTTATTACGCACTATCCCTTAGCAGTGACAAATAAACTTTGTTCAAATAACTGACACATCTTAAGCATATGTCTATGTGTGCCTCAGTTTATGTCGAAAAATTGTGATATTAGATTCGGTTGAAAACCAAGAAATAGAACAGTATAACCCCTATAAGCTCATAAAGTTAAGCGGGTAAAACAATATTAGGTAGTAGGGGATATTAGGTCGGATGGGTTGGGTTGTCACGTGTACTTCATTTTTAAGGGGTGTATGACTGCCACGTGTTGTGAAATCTGCGAGATTAGTCTATCAGAAACAAAAAGCAACATGAAGTCCCTACAAGCCAGCCCAGAACCACTGTCCACTACTGTAGCGTTCGTGTTTCTCTCCTTAAATTCATCTCGAGACTTCATACATAGTCATAACAGATGCTGAACGCTTCCGGCTCTGCAAAAAGAAGCAAGATGCTCCGGCCCTCACACAACGGAAGCTAGCTGTCTAGGCTGAGTCTAGGTTTGGCAAGAAAGTCGAGCAAGGCACGATTTCCAAACCGCTCAAGAGCTATGCAGAACTGCTTGCTGCTTCCGGCACTACAAAAAGAAAGAGGGAAACCTCCATAAAGCCGCCAACTATCCTTGGATCAAAAACGCGCTTTTGGAGTGGTTCCAGACATACCAGGGCGAGGTTGCGATGACCGCGGAGCTGATCAAGTCCAAAGGAGCATTCTTCCTTCAACGAATTTAGATAGATGCTAACCAATTCGATTTTTCCAATGGATGGCTGGCCGTTTCAAAAGTCGATTCTTTGCCTTTCGGGAATCCCTCGTTTTCAAGTTCATTTATCGTTGTTCAATATTGGTCCTCTAAGCCCCCAATAAAAAATTGCTACGCTGCACCCGCTATTCGGGCACAGCACCTGCCTTCAAATGTAATTGTTTAATTTGTTTGTGCTAATCATGTAATGTGGTCCATTGCACCACCCCTTACTCAAGACAGCACTTACCATCCACATGTGCTCGAATGTCAAAACTCCAACAGTCACGTTCGAAACACAATATGACGGAGCGCACGACCCCAACTCCGCAAAACCCCGAGCACCATCAGCTGGAGCGTAACCATCCATGTCTTGAACCGACAACTCATTCCTTGGGTGCAGTACAACTTGTCCGGAGCTCACGATCTGGAAGCACTCGGCGTTTAAAAGGATTACGCGGGAAGAGTCTTGAGGGCATTGCCCACGACGCTTTGCAAAGTTATTGGTGCGCATTCATCCGGACTTGGAAACGTATTCTCGAGAATGAAAGTAGGTTCCCACAGTGGCTTGCCAATACAGAAGATCATTGCGCTGATCATTCAATCAGCGCGTTACGCGAAAAAGTGTGCGAGCACGCTTGGAACAAGAACCGACTATGCTTCGTTTACGCTAACGAAGATGTCTCTTTTTCTGCTCAATGCTACGTCCATCTAGCGACTAATGGCACTGACCTATCGCTGAGTGCCCAATCAGCGAACGTGAACAAGCCTGGATCGGGAAGCATGAGCGCAGTTTTTACGAACAGCGGATTGCGGTTACTCACGGTGCGCCTCGCTGGCGTCACTACTCTCGGCAGCGAAAGTTAATCTCTGCTGAATACTCATCGCAGGGTGGCTACTTACTCGTCTGCCCGTCCTGTTGCGTACTTCTGGTCGAGTTTTCGTTCTCGTGGTCGTAATGATACACATTTATCATGACTTTTGCGTCTTGCCATCGTTCTCATGCTCGACCCCATGAATCACTAAACAGTCCCCGTTCTTGACGTTAAGGGTTTTCTTACCGTTATCTTTCACCACGAGAACATCCACGTCTGCGGTCGTATCGGCGTAGCTCGACTCCGAAGATGTAACTTTACACAAAGGTTCCTTGAGACTCAAAATGATATCTACGGTCCAGCGAACCTGGCCTTCCGCATCCACAATCTATAGTGGGCCCTCGCAATAGTAACCTGGCGTCTTGTTTGCCCAAGACGATATTGATGAGGCTGTGAAAAAGGATACTGACGTTCGTCTGGAAGCTCAGACTGCTCTCGACCATGCGCAAAGGCGGAGAGGACCGCGATTGAGATCCGGCAGTCAAATAGAGAGCTGCTAGAATGGATGAGGAAACTGGACCTCCAGGTTCTTTGTCATGCGCAGACGGGAACGCAGCCGCGTCCAATGTCATGGGCTTGCTAAGCAAGGCGGGAAGGAGGCAGATCCAAGAGCCCCTGGCTCCGGTATTTGAACCAATCCGTGAAGCGTATCCAAGCTATATATCTTTAGCAGCCCGGCGTAGAACGTCGGATTAAGCCAAAGCGATGAGGGAATTTCCAGATTGTAGGAGTCACCAATCGCCTTGAGAACTTTGAATGGTCCGATGAAGCGTGGCGCTAGTTTACTTGCGCGTAGGTTGGAATCTATTATATCCCTTAGGCCTTCTCTCAACAATAATACACGACACCTTTATTGAACTTGCTCATGACTTCCTGCCATTTTTGTGTGCATTCTCTTGTTTTTGTCCACAACAGCTCGAAGTGCATCACGTACAACCCGGGTAATGGCTTGACGTTGGAGGATAAGATCCAACACAGCCATTTTATCAATTGGTCGCGGCGACTCAATTGGCGCGTATTTGGCAGTAGGTGAACGCGTACCCGAAGGCGCGTCAATTAGTGTCTGCGCAGTGCATCGGGATAAACGGGACGCCACGCCACGTGGCTTCAAATAAGGCATACTTCGCCTTGGATTGGGTGACTAAAATTTCGCACAAGTACCGTGGACTGTACTCGATGGTTGTTAATCAACTTCATCCCGACCCAAAATAGAGCCACGAAGTGTCTTGGGGAATACAAGGCGAGAATAGTAGGAACTCGAGGGTATCGAGCCGAATTCACAAAAATGGCTTCAAACCTGCTGGCGCGTGTACAGCATTGTTAGGGTCAAACTCAGCAAGTCGTAAGAATGTACTCTCAATTGTGAATACAGCAGGGTAACTTCGAAGAACATCTTAAAACTCGGTTTACACGCTCGGTTTGACCATCCATTTCTCGGATGGGCCGTAGTCGACATACGCAGCTTCTTCCCGAGAATATCAAACAGTGACGTCCAAAATGCGGATGTGATTCTATAATCGCGGTCCGAAACAACATTTTCCGGCAGCCTTGATGGCGAAAACACAGCGTCAATGAAAAGCACCGCGGACTCTACCGCGGTGATCGTAGCGTGACCAAGCACCAGATGTGTAATCTTACCGAATCTATCTACAAAAACCAGAATACCCGTTCGATCTTGACTATCCGGCGCAAGCCCGAAGATAAAGTCCACCAAAACTGAACGCCAATCCTCAGATGCAATCGGCAACTGTAGTAGGGGAGCCTTCGAAAATGGAGATGACTTCAGTTATTGGCAGATTACGCAAGTTAGATTTTAGCTGCGTACCCACTTTTACATATGCGCCAGAAAAAGTTCCGAGACACAGCCGCGAAAGTCTTTTAGAGGCCTATATTGCCACCAGCTGGAGCATTGTGGTCCTCTTGAATGATCCGAGTACGTAAATTCATGTTGATGGAAATCACCGTACGAGGATAACCAAATTGATCGATAGTTTATAGAAGCAGGTCACCTTCTAGACTATATCGCTAAATATGATCACACTTGGTTCGTGACAGAGCTCCCAGTGCAACACTGGTAGTGCACAGATAAGGGATAATATCTGCGTGGTACGGATTATTCTCTTAAGGCGCGACGATTTCGTTGAATAGGCACGGCTCCGGGGTGACCCGAGTTAAATCAGATATACACACATCGCACATCGATCTTCATCGTTACCGTCGTCTGACGACTTAGAGCAGTACAGGGATCGTAGTCGGGACGTCGTGACAGAGCTTCAGCAATAATATTAGTTCTGCCTGGTTTGTAATTTACGGCGAAGTTGTATTCGGATAATAAGGATAGCCACCAAGCCATCCGTTATGACAGGTTCTGGGTCTTCACCGCTGTGCGTAGCAATGAATTATCGGTAAAAAAAATGTGCGTTCTTCAAGAGGGTGCACACGGAACTTGATGAATGCGTAAAACACTGCTGACATCCTTTTATCATATACTGGATTACTTCTTTTCCACCAGCTTCATCCATTGTGACTGATAACTCACGAATCTTTCATGGCCCTCATCATCAAATTGCATGAGGGCACAACCGATTGCGAAGTCACTTGCATCGCATACCACGTGGAATGTCGTGGAGTCGTCCGGAAGGACCAGCTCTGGTGACTCCAGGCTCTTCTTCACTGCATTGAATGTCGCTTGATGCTCGGGACGCCAAGACCACGTGGCTTCTTTCGTCAAAAGTGACGACAAAGGCTGTACAAACCGGCGTATCCTTCGTATATTTATGCAAGTAATTAGCCAAGCCGAGTCACTGACGTAACTCCGTAGGGTTCTTGGGCGTGGGCCAAGAACAAGCTAACGACGACCTCTCTGAATTAGCTTGAAATCCCAACTTAATCACACAGAAACCCAACACGAGAATTTCTGGTGCACAAAAGACACACTTCTTGAGATTCGCATGCAAATTGTTGTCTCGCGTGACTCGAACACCTGTTTCGAAGTGTTGAAGGAGAGCTTGAACATCGCTAAGGTTTCTCTCATCAAGAATATGGACAAAGATGTCATTGAAGTATTAATGATCTAAGTCTGAAAGTGTAATCAACACTTATAACACCATCTGATTGAAAGTGTCTCCTACAATCTTCAACCCTTGTGGTATCAATAGTACTCCCATAGCATACCACTTGGTATACTTACCGCTGTGATTGTATCTTTATCGGTCGCATCAGGATCTGAAAGAATCCATTATTTAAATCAATGACATGAAGATGAAGCGTAGTTTAACACCACGTCCTTCCTGTTGATAGGGGTCTGCGCACATGTAGTGGCATCATTACCTTATTAAAAGCGCGCACCATACGCCAGCCTCCCGTAGTCTTCTTCATGCAGAAATTTGGAGTCAAATGTGGCAAGGTACTCTCGCGCACATGACCCGACTTGCGTCAGCCTTCGCAGAAAGCGTCAATATTTTAACTTGATCTCGAGGCAACGGTAACTGCCGTGTCACACCATACTTCGAGCCTGTCACGAGAACAATCTCGTGCCGAAGACCACGATAAGCAGGAAGTTCATCCGGAATAGTGTCCAGGAGCACGTCTGCATACTCATGAGAAATGTTAAAGACAGGTTTACCAGGCTCTCTCATAGCCCCCCATAACTGTAACGTAAATCGTTCTTCACACGCTGAATTTGGTTCACTTCTCCGAGGTCGCTCATTTGCTCTTCGTTTGGGGCGGTTACCACCTCGTTGGGGATCAGATACACCTGTTCCACAGTGCCTCCCTTAATATCACGTAGCAAATGGTTGTTGGATAGTCCTGGAAGGCTTTTAATCGATATCGCGTCGCGAGGTGGACTCGCGACTTCACTGTATTGGCATCTTTGTGGACCCCCTTCATCGTACACGATAGCGTGGACACATTCCATATCTATGTTCTCGATTCTTGTGTGCCCGTCGTGTTAGAGTCAATTCTAGAAGCTGGCGAACCAGGTGATAAACCCTCACCCCCTTCTAGGCACTGTGTATCCTCATCCATGATGCTGGAAACACGTGACGGGAGTAACCCATAACCGACCGTCGACGCTGGAAGCGGGAGCTCCTGTTCGGCTGCCGTTACCCCGAATGGGAGCCCCTGCTCGACCACAAATTGCACACGTGGGAACCTTGTTTCGACCAGAGCGGGTGATGAGGTAAACACCAGTTCTACTATCATTCTCTCACGTGGAGAATCTTTTTCGTCCACGTTGCACTTGTAGGCGAGCTCCTGATCGTCCACAAAATGCTTCTGTTAGATATCTTGCCCAGCCTCAATGTATACAAATGGGAACCTCTGTTTAAACACTACATGCACGTGCGGGAACCGCCGTTAAAAGTTCTTGACGCACGGAACCTATGCTAGATCGCGTCGTCTTCTTGAGGGATCCACTGCTCATCCGTGTCGTTTCCCTCGCCGTGAAGCGAGGATTCTCCTTCACATTTGTATAGAAGGACAGAACAAGCAGTACAGGGACAGCCATCGCTCGCTCTGTGCATTGCATGATTCATGGATTCGCGATCTACTACTTTGACGTTGGTCCAATCATTTGAGGATACCAAGAGATGTGTAAAAACTTCACTGACGTCGAACCTGCGTCAACGTCTCACTGATCTGGTTAGCTTGTCGATATGGCGATTACACCGTGCCAACCATGGCATGCCCAGGATGAAATCGAATGCATAATCCATCGCGATCCACCAAGAAATCATCATTACCGTGAAAGCCGTCAAAATTACACAGCGACGACACTTCGCGCCGCGTTACGCGCTGTGGTTTTCCTCAATCCAACTTGACGACGACTTGAACAGGCCCCTCGCGGACCGGAATGCTGTGAGGTAGCATCGATAAACAAGTTTCACGAAAGAAAGTTATGATTGTTCCTGAGTACAGGCGCTCGTATAGGTCGCCGGACACCAGCGAAATATAAACTGACAATATTCAGACGTAAATAAGCACTCGTAGTGGTGGCATTTAAAAGTTCACGCAGCACAGGGGAGCGGTAAGGTTGGGCTGCCACCGGAGGCCCTAGACCTCCGCTACAACCAGTATGAAATCCTGCACCTACTGGTCTTGACCGTTATTTTGTTTTGAACGTGCGGTTGGGGCATCGCCCTCATGATGGGCGTCCCCTACATACGCTGACATAGGCGCTGGCGCGCAGTACTCAGCCATGCGATGCCCTGGCTTTTGACGACGATAGCAAATCCATTGACGCCCGGTGCGAGCGTCACCCTTATGTGGAGTAGCACATTCTCGGTCACCCGACGACTCAATCGCTTCGATCTCTATAATTACGCACCAGAAGGCTAGGTGAAGATGACAATCGAAGGCTTGGTATAAGCCTTGGTGTCCCATAAGTCCTCACGGAGGTAAATGGCAAATGCCTCCTCCAAAGTGTCAGAATCCGCACGCTCAAGCGATAAGCGGGACTGCCCCCACGCATATCATTTACGAAGACATTTACCTGTGCGTACATGTCCATTGGATGCGTGATGATACACGACGCCAGACGCCGAGCCATCTGCGCGTAGTCCTATATCGATATTTATTATGTTTCATGGACAGCAATCTTGAGCTAACCATTTCTTCTCTTGCGGTGTCTCGAAGGCAAGCCGAAGGTCATCCTGGACGACATTCAGGGTGGGGAACGCATGCTCGTCCATAAAGAGCTCACCAATGGTCCATTCCTTGGATTTCCCGGTGAGACGGGAACGGAGGAAGTTAAGATTCGACTGGGGTGTCTTGAGAAGCCTCAATCCGATGGAGACGTCGCCTTCTTGGAATTATCGATTCAGCGATAATTGCTCCTGAGTAGAAAGAGCTTTCCGTCTTAACAGAATCATCCCCTGAAGATCGCGAGGGACTCAAACCTCGCCAATTGAATTCGTTGAGCTCGCGGGCATTGAACTCATGTATGGCGAGATGTTGCCCAAAGGGAGTCGCTGACCTCATCAGCAACATGACGCATGACCCTCACGATATCGCCGTAAAGCGAATAAAGGCATCCCACTCAGCACCAGTGATATAGGGGGAAATCGTGTGCTTTAGAAGCAAATCTGGAGGGTCAAAAACGACGATTTGCTCATCCCGAAATATGGCATGGGAAGGGGTACTAAGTGCTACGATGTGTATCAGGGCTAGAGCTTCCCGTTATTAGTTTACATGTGCGCTTGATGAAGCCTCAAGTCCAAGCTTCAGGGATCAAGTCAATTTAAATCTGGTTTTTTATTTTGTTTGATTAATACAAATTGCGAATTTTACTAAGTACGACCGTGCTTTCGCCTTTCGGGAACCACTCGTTTTCAGGTTCATTTATCGTTGGTCTATATTGGTTTTCCAATAGTAACTTGCCACGCTGTGCCCACTATTCGGGCACAGCACCTGTCTACAAATGTAATTGTTGATTTTGTTTGTGTTAATCCTGTAATGCGGCACATTACAATATGTATGCTTAATAATAAAAAAAATTATATCGTGATTTTTACCAATTTGTCTTTTGCGTGGAGTCCATTGGGAAGAATATTCTTTAATGAATATCTGGACTGTGGCAATTGGCAGAAAACGAATGCTGCAGGATCATATCTTCCCCTTCATAGAGCGTTTAACACACATTTTTTGTTGATAGGTCATCCAGTCAGGCCTCAATGGTAGTGGCCTTGCATGAATCTCCTGTGACGCTTCTGATTCAAGTTTGAAATGTCTCGAGCTTTGCCAAGCATCTTCTACTGTAGCGTAATCACACAGAAAGTGACATGGCTGCACATCACTTTTTATTGATATTCAACTTGCTGCTGCTGTGGGTCAGACAGGTTTCCCATACTCGGAAATGCTACAATATTGTCGGTTCACTCGAGGTTGTGTTCGCCTCATTTTTTTGTCAATTATCTAGCAGCGGTTGTCTCCGCCCTCCCGACATTGATGCAAAATGTGCAATCAAGTAGATGAGTACTTGTGCTGCGAACAATGTGACCCTCCGCCCATACTTTCCTCCATGGCTTCAACCAAGCCAAACATTTTCCGCTTCGAATTTTCGTCTTTGCTTCGCAGGTACTTGACGCAAAAAGCTTCTACATTCTCTTCTTTCTTTACAGTAGTATGTGCATCAGCAAGAGTATTGTTGGCCTCCTCTTTAAAGAGCGTTGCAACAAAAGACATCGAAAACAAGTGTTTTAAGGTGCGAGGTTAATAAATAGAACTTTATGATTGCGTGTTGTGAAGAAGCATACTGGTTGAGCAGGGGCTTGTATAACGCGTTATAACGCTAAACATAGTGTGTTTGATAAGTACTTTTATAAATATTAGCCAATCACCGATGGATTCATTATGAGCACCATTTTAGGGTGTGTGGGGGTAGCAAAAAGTGTATGTGTGAATATCCATAATTTGGGAACCTCTAAATAGACCCAGGTGCAGTGTTCAAAACACCCATGTTCGATTTAGGCTATTCATTTGTCTTATAATTTATATGCCAGTCAATGCTACAAATACACTCCTCGACTTGCTCTTTTCTTCTCTATTGCTGTATGTACTTCATTATATGATGCGCCTTACAGCCGTTCCCTCAGATGGTGCAACTCACGATACTGAGCCTTCCGTCGCTTCAGCGTCGAACATATCTATCTATGAAGCTTAAGTCGGACGTTGTGTCGTACTATGAAATGATGGACGACCCTGACTCTCGCAAACCCTCTGCTAGATCACGTGCTCCGTAATCGGGTTCTGTAATTCTTGTTGGCTTTTCCTATACACTCAATCCAATCATTAGTGGTCACACGAAAGCATCGCCCCACACAAATGTATACACTTGACACTCACTGTCATGCATGTGACACGATAGAGTACACGCAAGCAATTTTCATCTCGTCAACCATTTTTTCCACCTCAGCCTTGTCAAGACCGTGGCCTCAGACCACCGTGTGGTGACGTATGTATGACCACGATATCGAATATCAACCAAACAGGAATTTTGCACGGACCACACGGATCCCCACGAAGTCCAAAGCATGCATGTTCCAGACAGGTAATAGTCGTGGACTCGGCTGCGGACGTCAGACATCAGCGTGTAATGAATAATACACATTACAGCACTTTGGACACGCCATGCATTTCTGCACTCCGACCCGCTACCACACGGACGCAGCCAACTCCATCTGATTTGAGCTCTTCAAGTTGGCACGAATAGGTAGCCATACGAAAGTCGTTTTCATCAGTTGTATCGCCTTGGGGCTGAGCGTGCGTCACGAAAATCACTTTCTTGTCCACGCCGACAGCCACATATTCCAGCGATTTACGTGCATAGCGAGCTTTCGGGCAACAGAGAGCACGTGTATCAACTGTGAATCTGTGGGCGCGTGCGGTATTGATCCATTGGTATCGAAGAGATCCAAGTCGAGGACTGTCGTTGTAACGTTTGTTCGCATATAGAATATCAGACAAATGGATAAATTAAGGGAGCTGCGAATGAGCCTTCACTTTTGGCTAATGAGCCTTCACCCTGTACATTAAACAAGTAATTGGATTTGAAATCGCCTAAATTGTCAAATTGTTTTGATGTACGTTTTAGAAATAATAATGTCCATACCATCTCATGTTACCTACGCTATCGTACTTCCGGCCTCCAACTTAAAAGAAAAATGGAAGGCATTAACCAGATCACAATAGAGCTATTTTTTCTGTTGACGACGCTTGTCACGCGCTTGACGAGCTGACACTGCCGGAAGGCTATAATACAACAATTAAATAGCAATAAAAGGTGGTTAATAGCAAGTACCGTGAGGTTAAAGCGGTGAATCTGCAATGATCATGCAATGCTGTCCACACCAGGCGATTCATGAAGAAGATATATAATAGCACTCAAGCATAACTAGATGGTGAGCAGCATACAATTGTGTTCTCACGATCGTGTGGAAGATGGTCTGAATACGTTTGTACCATAAACGAAATGTCGTCGTCGTAGTTTTTCGGGGTGGTCTTTTGTGAGAGTGAGAGAGACGTTGTGCAGGGCGTATGGTATTAACCTTAACCAAGCCGGTGCGAGCCTATATTTAAAGTGCTCTTACCCGTCGGAGGGGTTGCTCTATGTGGAGCTGCGGATAGACTGGTTCAGTTTCGATTGTTAAAAATTTGAAATTAAAAGCATAAAAGTTCAAAACAAGTTAATAATTTAGGGGTTTTCTGATTTAATGGCTTGATTAATGTATGGGGTGAAAGCTCATTAGCGAAAAGTGAGGGCTCATTAGCGGATCCCTAAATTTAATATAACCTCGGTGTTTTTATTTTGAACATGGGGATCCTAAAAAAACAAGTAACTTGGTTAAAAAATCAAGTGGACAGCCGCAAATCAGTGGATAGCCGTAAAACATCTGGTAGCTTACAAGCGTGTACACTACAACATAATTTCTTTCAACAATTTTATTGATTATTGTATCTGTACTGAAGTCAATTCGCGATTTCTGTAAAAAAAATTAAAAACCAATCCCTTAAAAAACCACAATGAGTGACTCTAGGTGGCCTCCCTCCAATCCCCTTCCAGCAGAAAACCATAACAATCTAGAGCTTGCTAAGGAAGCTGCTCACGACTATGCATCTGAGAATTGCTTTGCGACTGCTTTACTAAGGTCGGCTAAATGGGGTCATCCTCGATGTGTAAGGAAGGTGTGGATGCGATGTGCTCAGGGAGGGCTCCATCGCATCCTTTCATCGGAAGAACCAGATCTCAGAAAAAGGTTAGCAAAACTAGTGGGCTGTGCTTACGTTTTTGTCCTTGTTTCAAAACACGGAAAGTGGACAATGACGCCTGACACCAGGTGTCCCACCGCGCCGTAGCATCACCAGCTTTCTTAGTTTCACTCAACAGGTGTGGGGGAACAGCAATCGACAGCGGCCAATCCTTACACGACCACGTCTTCCTATCTTGCTGGGGCTTTCCGGCTGCGGGGTTCTCATCTACTGTTGTATCGCTGTCAATATTTGCCACTACCTTTTTCGTGGGTACGAGCTTATCCTGGCGTAATTTCTAATATTCTTGTCGTGAGCTGTGACCCTTAACGCTCGTAGTAGAATACGTCGCTCGACTACTGGTTCAAATCTCTATGTTAGATCAGGTTCTATAGCTTTTTTAGTCAAGTAGAGTACCCTTACTATTCCACGTTTTTATTGGCCGTTCTCAGGCTTGTAAGCAATACACTTGTCTTTTAGGTGAGTTGCTTGTTTTTATAACCCACTTCTGAACGCTGCGCCAGGGTGTATTTATAGTTTCCCAAAGTACAATGCAACACTGAGCTTTAGGCACCACGTAGATGAGCCATTTGGCTGAGGCATTAATTGATGAAAGAAATCGAATGGCACTGTAACGGGGCACGCCCTTACCAGATGACTAGTAAGACCTTGTGTTGACTGAACACAAGGCTGCGTGCTCCCGACGTCACGTACACGTGGCATGAGGAAGCGCAGCGAAGTAAACAGAACCAAAAGCTCTGTCTAGGGAAAAGTAGAGCTGTATTTAATATAGTTAAGATTTCTTTGTAAATCATCTTTGTCTTGATCTAACTATATAAAACTACAATCTCCTATGTGCGTTTCTTGCTCACCACCCATTGCGCGTGTCCAGCAGCGATTGGTGGTTAATTTGGTTGATGTAGACACTACATCAACCAAAAGTGGAGCACCCCAGAATATTACCCTCGGGGCTAATATTCCGCCAACATCACCTCTTCGCGAGTGATGTTAATTGGATATTATCTAAATAGATAATATTCAAAAATTGATACATTCGTATCAATTTTATGAAATGGGCTCACCCCGTTACATCATCCCCCTCTTAACGATCAGTCGCCATAGTGAGTGATTTGATTGATTGGTGACAGAGTGACCACCGACTTGTCGCTCTGAGGAAAGGGAGCACTTGTTGGTACTTTCCTTCTCATTCCAACTTTTCAGCTCATGACGAGTT
>ABWE02002753.1:0-28057 GCA_000173235.2 Hyaloperonospora arabidopsidis Emoy2
GGTGGATTCTTATTATCCGGATAAATAAGATGATCACAAGTCATCATTTAACCTCTATAATCTGATCCGCTTTAATATATGTCTTGTTGCAGTACCTCTGCAATCACATATTGTTTTTTTACCATGGAGACACCGAGTGTCCGTGTGCTAGTCGTTGGCGATTCAGGCGTAGGCAAGACAACGCTCTTGCGAGCTCTCTGCCACTCGCAGTCGCCCGTTCATTCCAAAGCTCTTGATAAGCCCCCGACTGTGTGGACCACTGGATGTGACGTCCACGTGCTGCTCAAGTCATTGGGACCCGACGGTCGCGAGGTTTTTGTGGAATTCCTCGACGTGGGAGGGCACCGGCAATACGAACGCAGTCGTCGCGCGTTTTATGTGGACGTCCATGGCGTCATGTTTGTCCATGACCTGAGCAACGTCAAGAGCGGCGACCACCTTTGCCACTGGAGCAGGGAAATGAGCATGGTCCAAAGACTGAAAGGCTGCGTGGTGCCACTGAGGAGTGGTAACGGCAAGAAGCAGGACTTTTCGACGTTGCACGAGTTGCCGAAACTCGTGGTAGGTAGTAAACGAGACTTGGTGACGAAAAAGAGTGGAGCGAGAACGAATGGGCCAATGGCGGTTGCTGACTTTCGTACCGCTTTGTGCGTGGAGTCGGTGAGATATTTTTTATTTCGAGGACTTCTTAATGGATACTAGTAGTCTATGTATCATCGAATTGACTGACTGATTGTATGTTTGTAAACTGTGGAGAGTGCGGAGCCTTTGTGTATGGAGCCAAGTGGGGCTTTTGATACGTTTTTACGACAAGCACTAGCATTTGCCAATCGAAAAGACGGTGACACGAGTCTCCGGAGCTGCGATAAAAGCAGCAATTTGGGGCTTCGGCAACTAGCCAGCCGCACTACCGACGATGGGGACAACATACTAAAGAGTAGTACAGGGTCCAGTAGTGCTGCAGAAGTACCGCCGCTATTGTCCAGTGAGTCGCACTCGACCTGGTGGTAGACAATCAGAACCACGTTGACAGTGTTTCCTTGCAACATGTGTATGTACCCAATGTACAACCGATGGTATAGTTACAATACCACGACAGCGTCCAGACTCGACACTTTTTTCGTCCCAAGGTCTCAAAATTCAACCGAACCCCGACTCGTAAACGAGTCGTTATCTCTTCTAGCCACGTTTCCATAAGCCGCGGACGATCCATTGTCGCTAAAAGGTGTCGTTCTATCCCGTCCATGGAACTCTCTGCTTTCTACCTCATTGCACCGTCCCGCACCGACATTTCGATCAGGAGACAAGATACTCCCTGGGGAAATGAGCCCCAACCGTCGTGATGACGGTACCGAAACGAGCGGTTCCTGGTCAATCGACACTGGTGCATCTTTTGTGCTTCTAACTGACGCGTCCGTCGTTCGCTCGTACTTACCATCACTCGAATCCATCGACCGCAAGGAATCAATTCGGTCTTGTAGCGTGCGGCTTGACGCTCGCGATAAGGAGCCGTCGTCTGTACCGCCTCTTCCATCTGAGCGCAAGGCCTCAGGTCTCCTACTGTGCGGGTATCGAATGCTGCTCGTGGGTGCGGTACGACGGGAGCTTCTGCCGTCTCGACCGGAAGAATGGGGACGTTGGACTGGGTCTGGGTTGTACCATTTTGGAACTGCGGCGTTGGTATGCGCTCCTTGACCTGGAGTTTGACCCGCTGCTTGACTGAGTAGTTGACCCTGACCCGGGTCAGATGGGTACGCAGGTTTGGCTCGTTGCGGCGGTAGGGGTAACTGCGAAGGCGTACCTCGGTACCCATTTGCAGCTACTTTTGGTCCAGATTTAGTCCGGTTTGACTGCACTGCATTTGTTACCTGCTTCGGGTACCCGTGTGCTGGAGAAGCGTACCCACGTATAGACTCTGTCGTAGCAGCAACAGCGCTCCCTTGAGTCTGCAAAGGTCGCTGTTGATGCTGATGTTGCTGCTGTTGCTGCTGCTGTTGCTGTAGCTGGTGTTGCCGTTGCTGTTGCTGGTGTTGCTGTTGTAGTTGCCGTTGCTGTTGCTGGTGTTGTCGTTGCTGTTGTTCTTGTTGCAGTTGCTGTTGCTCTTGCGCAAGTACCCGACGGGTTCGTACTGTTGCCAGCGCCTCTTCGTGACCTTTGCGCTTAGCGCGCTGCATGCACAGGCAGCAACAGACCAGAAATAGAAGGATGAGGAGTACCACGCTGCCAATAGCGATCCACCAGACCCAGTCATCCCATTGCAAGGCGCCTTTGAACGTTGACTGTCGACTCGCCATGGTGACCACGAACGAAGCAAGAGGTTTTTTGTGCCGAGGGTGAACGAGTCAGACGGTCGAGGACCAAAACTTTCTGCTCCAGGTGTGACATGACGGAATTGCGACATGGAGTTTAGACTATAAAGACAACATTGTGCGCATCTGATTCGTTTCTCCTTTTTCCATAGGAAACGTAAATGATAATTTGTTCCTGACGGAAAAAAACATATGAGTGGCGCATCAACGCAGTTTTCGTGATTCCGGACACAAAGGTATGTCGTACGGTTGACACTTTCTACCGTATTATTGGGAATATATTCGACATCACTTGACCTCTACAAATATACTTACAGAACTAGATGTGGCAGGTAATAAGCATTGTGTCTAAAAGCAGTATGACGAGTTGTCGCTCGTGCACTAAATACGCAGTTCGTATGGAGAATGTTTTGGAAATTCTGGTCATCATACAGGTCGTCACGCGTACCAATCAGAACGCCGTCGGACACCACGTGTGCAATAATCCTTTCACGACTCTTTATTGAAAGCAGCTCTGTGAAGCCATGTGCTGGTCAAAAACTCGGCTCCTCCCACCTTTTTTATGGTTCGAGAGTTAAAGCCAGAGATTGTCGCCATTGCGAGCGGGCCAAGTCTGGCCGTGCGATCGCTACATATCGCACCGATACGAATACTTACCGACGTGCCTCTTGTGACACGCAATTTAGCGGACAGCAAGTTTGGGAAGGTGTGTATCTTTGAAAATCATCGTCCTGTCGCATTGAGAGAATGTGCACTCGACAGATATGTGACACCAGTTTGAGAAATCGGGCCGCTCGATATGTCGTGAAGGTCCCTACGGTCTCTCTTGAGCTGTGACGGCGCGTCGCCACCGTTAAGTTCAAGATAACCATATGATCTGCGATATGACGCCTTTCTAACGAACGGATTGTCGCTTCAACTGAACTGATGCTTGCAGATTGAAGTCAAAATTTGCAACGACACATAGATAAGTAATTCAGCTCATAGAACTGAATCAAATTGCAAAATACTATACAACACAGACACTGAAGAATGAGTATAATGCTGTTAATGTCTGTATTAACCCAGTATACAGTAAGGTAGGGCAACGCGATCGGCCTGTGCTTATGAGCGTCCAGCATTTGCTTATGTGATCATATTTACCTTTAATCAATTTTAAGCCAATCACGTGCGTGCATCACAATACTGACCTAACCAAAGAGTGACTTGAATATGCCTATATACCTATGAGGGGGGACAGGCTAGATCGTACTTAGTACGAGTAAGGTACACCTAACCGCGCTATTTACACACAGACACACAGATAAGTACGATTTAAAAGTTCGGCATTCACCTTGCACACACTCACTAATAGCTTCACCCTTTGGGCTCGCAATCAAGGGCATCTTACATGTGCGCCAGCTGTGGATCGAGGGGTAGCAAGTGTAATTCTTTACGCGACGGTCTACGTCACGCATCAAGGCACGCTACTTAGCTAGCATTCTGATAAGAAAGGTCGTCGTCGTCGTCAATTAGTCTGCAACCCGTGGCTGGGCTTGGGTCGACGGACGTTGGTGTGAGTTTAGCGTCCCGGGCCGCAAGCCGCTTGTTGCCTCTGTAAAGCATAGTCAATAAATAGCTTGCCGACGCGAACCACTGTTAAACGTTGCATGGCACAAGACAACAAAATATTTAACTTTTAAACAGACAAAACCTTGAACACTATGCGGTAGGGTAATGACTCGAACCCTATATTTCAAATATTAATTTGGAGCCATCGACTGCCAACTTCAAGGGATGCTGGACCAGACTTGCAGTATGGATTGGCACTGGAGTTGCAGTCGCTTCGATAACATGCAAAGAATTGCGAGTCTGGATGCAAACAGTCTTGAGTACAAAAAGCCGATAGCGTGCGTTTGCTCGCCACAACAAGCCTCCAGTCCATGCTGAGGACCACCGGCTCTTGACAGGTACTATTCAGCAGCTTAACTCGACTCGAGCTTCCTCATTCCGATATTTACCAAGTCCCTCTCACCACCTCCCCCGCCAACACCAATCATGCGCATCAACTACTTTGTCGTTGTGTCTTTTGCCGCTATTGCGAGTATGACCGCGGAAGGTGTCAAAGCAATCGAGCCGGTCGTCCCCCTGGTCCACGACATTACCAAGTATTGGCACGGCGTTCCAGTCGATCGGTCGTTGAGGACGCACCAAGTTCGCGGCTATGAAGAGAGAGTGGGAAATCTTGGTGGTTCTTTGGAAGTCGTGGCGTTCTTTGATCGCATCTCCCAACCTGCAAAAAGTATCGAGGATAAGGCCGCCAATGCCGATTCGATTCTGGAACACCTGACCGAAGACAAACTATTTGGAGGAATTAGTCTCGTGGTACAAGGAGCATAACGAAGCAGTGACGCTTCAAAATCACTGGTCCGTGGTCTAGAGGAAACCTATAGGAAGGACGAGATGGCTCGGGCGCTTGTACATGCAAGCAGGAACGGGGGGACTTCGGAGGGAAGCGCATTGGGAACAGTGCAAGACATGACGATCGCTCATTGGAGAACGACGAAGCGCAGTCCGGGCGACATTCTTGGTTGGCTCGAAAAGGACAAGACGATCAGTGATGAAGATCTCTCTCGACCTGCGGTCACCAAGGTTTTGTACGGGGCTAATCCTGACCCCATGATCGTGAACGAAGCCTTGTGGAACCACTTCAACAAAAACGCCGTCCAATTTTTCGCCACGCTCTTGCAAGCAGAAGAGAACAAAATATCTGATGCTAGCACTCTTGATACCAGCTGGGAGTGGCTGCGTGTAACGAAGCCTGACATCTTGAAGGAGTCTGGATATATCCTTGAATTGCTCGAGTGCTTACAGAAGGAGATTAAGTTTGTGCCCGGAGAGACATTCCAACGCTTTGACTGGCTGACTCCTGCTGAGGTAGAGAAGATCGAATATCAATTTTACAAGTTGAATAGGGCTTTAGGCTAAACATTGCGTCTTCAGGCACTGCAAAGCGCGCGAGTTTGTAGCCTGGCGAACCTGACACTTACGACAAGTAGCGGACACATTTCATTCAATAAAACGATCTTCTTGGTCTATTTCTTCAATTGTGGTGGGTGAGCATGACCACAATAGCAGAGCTAAATAACATTTACATAGTAGCGAGTTCCAATGAGTATTCAGCGGGGTGCATCTACAGTCCATTTATTATGTAATTTTGCTTTAATATGTCATCTATCGCGCCACACGACTTGCTCCGTATCGAAGCACCCCTACTGTGATACAAATTTCCTCGAATGCAATATTTCTAGCGGCGATACAAACAAACATTTGAGTGCATTCAATTTTGATAGACGCAGAATGAGCAAATTGTTAAATCGGCACCAACCTGAGACCCACATCAGGAAACTAGGACCGATCGTAAAACCAGCACTGTTGTCTACATTTGTGTAGCCGATACTTTTCAATGCTTCGTGGTGGGTCAGTGCTTTGAGTGCCAATAGAAGGAGTGATGGAAGAAAAGACAGCAGTAAGAAATCTCGTGAAAGGGAGGTGATCGATATAGGCACGGTTCAGACTGCCGCAGAACTGACTCAGGGGCAGGTGTCTCCCAGAGCAGCGTTGCTGCAGCGATGCTCTCGAAAGACTGTATTACGATCAAAATATACAGTACGATGTGGAGTAAATGGCGGCAATAGACGTATGCGAGACCACAGGATAGATGCTCAGTCCATTTCAGACGTGGTCTATGAACGCCGTTACTGTAAGATTCCCTCATGTATGGGTACCGACTGTGGAGCCACGTATGAGGAGAAATAAGTGGAGGGGATATTGGAATACTACTCCTCTAATCTGATCAGATTCGGCGATTAATAAATCTCGCCGACTTGGCCTAATATTACAGATTGTTGCGAACCCGAAGGCTGAAGCTATTAGTGACTGTTCTCACGGTGAATACCGAATTTTCAAACCTTTCTGTCTGTGCGTGCATGACGCTAGGTGTACCTTACGCGTCGTACTAAGTGCGATGTAGCCTGGCACGCTACGACAAGGTCAGTAGTTGCGACCGCGTACAGTATTTGTCACACATACACGCACCAGTGCCCAGACATGATTGGCTCAAAAGTGACCGAGGGTAGTCAGAGGGCAACTAAGCGAATGCTCAACGCTTCGGCAGCAAAAATCTCGCACCTCCGGTAAACAGTAAATGTAAAGTATTTTCATCCGAAGTGCTTGATATACCCAAATAGTAATAGACTATGGTCACCTACATCTCCTATCGGTGGTCGATGAAGCTCCCTCAATTTGATTCTCTTTTCATTAATCAATTATATGTCATCACCCGCACTTTGTGGTTGATGACGCTACCGAGCAGGGTCATCCTCCGTCTTCCTTTCTCCTATTTTTTTTCTTTAAGAAATTAACAGCATGAACGAATAGCTCTAACGCACATAATCCGTCAGCACTTTATTCATTCACAGGCGCAGCACAACCCATTCCGTAGCCGCCAACCACCCGAAATGGGTACGTGAATTTACAGAATTTGATCTAGTCCTCTTGACTGATTTACCAATACCAAAGGGCGAGCTCCAGAGCTTGCTCCTCTACCTTCTCGTTATCGGTTGCTAAAAGGAACAATAAAAGAAGAAGAGACGTGGGCAACTATGACAACACTCACGACAAAACTTGTACGTGGTGCTGCGTCGAACAGTAAGTAGCGTGTCACACACTACTTCCGATTACACCCTAATGATCCGTCCACACGAAAAGCAGTCGACAGTGAGCTTTACATCCAGCGTACCATTCCGCCGGTACCATCCCCATTAACCGGCCACCAACGCTTTTGAGCCATCCATTTCCACATTGTAATGACCAAAATGACCGCAGAAATGCCCAACGCTGTTGCTACTGGAGGCAAGAAGGTCGATGCGTCAACAATCGCCGAGCCGTTCAGCTCCGCCGTGCGCCAATACATTGAGCATGACATGGCCGGAGTCGGTCCAAAGCTCATTGGTCTGCTCGCACATGGCGACCCGGCTGCGAAGAAGTATGCCGAGTGGACGGGCAAAGCGTGTGCCCGCGACGGCATTCGCTACGAGTTGCGTGAAGTCCCAAAAGACGATCTGCTGGCGGCTTTGCAACAAGCCAATGAGGACCCGGACGTGCACGGAATTCTAGTGTATTACCCCTGCTTTGGCACATTTCCCAGCTTTTTCGGAGGCACAATGGACGACTTTTTACGCGATAGCATTAGTATTAAAAAAGACGTCGAAGGGCTGGGTCAGTTCTATCGGGGCAATTTGTACCGGAATATTCGCTATGTGGATGACGAAAAGACGCAAAAGTGCGTCCTGCCCTGTACGCCACTGGCGATTGTCAAGATCCTGGAGCATCTTGGCATTTACGACAAGGCTCGAGAAAACACGGGCAATCAGCTGGAAGGGGTCAGCATTACTGTGATCAATCGCAGTGACATTGTTGGTCGGCCGCTGGCTGCGCTGCTTGCTAATGACGGCGCTGACGTCTATAGCGCCGACATTGACTCGCTCTACTTGTTTCGTCGCGGGAAACTCATTCCAAGCGAAGAAACACCAGAGACAGCGTGCAAAAAGTCCCGTGTCATTATTACTGGCGTGCCCGTCAAGAGCTACAAGCTGTCACTGGAGTGGGTGAGCGAGAACACGATTGTCATTAATGTCGCGTCGTTCAAGAATGTGGACGAAGCAGGACTGCTGCAAATTAAGGGTGTGCAGTACGTGCCGCTTGTGGGGAAAGTGACGGTGGCCATGCTGGAGCGCAACCTACTACGTCTCTATGAGAATTTCCACTGGAAACCTCGAAAGGTCTGGCAGTGAATATCTACACGTCGACAGTTGAAGCTAGGGCGTCTTTGCCACCGCCTTTCGCTAGGAATGCATGTTTTTTTCGACGCGATGAGCATCGGTCTAGTATATTTTTCTTGCCATGAGTGCTGAGTGTCAATACTTGTATTTGAATGGTCAACTATACGCCCCGTTTCGCTGCTTCAATAGGTGATGCTAGCAACCATGCCCGAGTATACCATTGATTTTGCTCGTTTAACCTGGGCTTGCTCCATTACTCTATTCGGCGTGTGGAATTGCAAATAACCGTGGTCACTCGTGCCTTTCTACACGGTATACCATCGTCTATCAGGATCCCCATTCCGCACACACTTGAAATTTGTCCGGGGCCATGACTGGCTGTGCCCAGTATTGTTTCGCTTATAAACAATGTTAGCAGGGAAGCACTCCAGTCTCGGAAAAATTATCGATTGGATATTGATTGGCATGTGAACGTCGATGCCTTGCTGTTTGCGCCTAATCTCTTCAGTTGAACGAGGCTCTGAGATGCCACGTTTTTAAACGGAGCTAAAAACAATTCGGACACTTCATTTGCTTCACCTCCAAACTGTTTTACCTGGAACGTACACAAGACCGCCATTGATGACCTCGACAAGGCTATTAACTTCTATAAGTTTAAATGAGGTACACGCCAAAGTTCCTTAACTTATCTTGCCAAGACAACAGCAGCAATACGCCCTACCTGTATTCAGCTTCGAATGTAAATCGTCATTTGTGTCAATGCTTTCATCCACCTCGGTCCTCAGTGCAAATGCAACGTACGCTACTGCTCTGGCAGCAGTCACCGGCGTCATTACCGTTCGAGTAAACCAAGCCTTTTACACTCGGATTTTCATCTACTTGCTTATCGTCGGTAATGTCCATCCTTTTCAAAGCCACACCAGCACCTTTCTCTAAGTCTTACAACTCTGATACATCTCTTATTCCTCTACCGCAGCAAATAACCATGGTCTCTTCTATTTGTTTGACGGATGAAGCAGACCCCAGACGAGTGTAACGGTCATCAATATGTCGTATTAGAGACTTCTACTCCCAAAAGCTGAGCTATTAAGTCGTGGCTTGGGTATTGAACACCGAAGTAAGATAATACGTTGCACCCTTGTAGCTTCAGCTATGGAAAGTGTATGGCAACGATCGTTACTTGGTGCACGGCGTTTTCGAAAGTTAGCAGTGTAATCTCCTTATTTCTCAATCAATATGGTGATTAAAGTGGGCGGAAAATTTACACAGGCGGCTGATCGTCTTTTATCGATTCGGCGACGTTTTCACATCTTTCAAAAGGGATGTCTGTGCGAGGCGTAAGATCGAGATGTATGTCAATTGTACCGCTTCATTGATTCTCTGTCCTTTGATTTAATTCGTCCATGTTCCTAAGCAAGTTAGGGGCGACCAAGATGCCCATTAAAGACATTGTCTATTACAGGCTGCGAAGAGTGTCATTGCAAAGGTTTCAAGCGACCTGAGCTAACGCTGGGGCGACTGAAGAATGAAGACGATATGTCTCGTTTCTGGTAGATCTAGTCGAGCGCCTTGCTTCTGCATCAACGCATGCACCCACATGCGCTATAGGATATAGGCCGGAGACATTCGATGTGCATCGATGATATTCGCTGATTGTTTACTTACTCTAGTAGATCTTGATTTACATAAGCGCACACGCGACGGTGTGCAAGACGCAAAATTGTGGCAGGTGTGTAGTGTGTACGTTTATGAGCGAGGACAGGCTTTGATCCATACAATAAGGTGGTGCAGCACATTACAGCCGAAAAATATAGCTGCAGCGTTTGCGCTAATCTGCAGGAACAACCTAATGCCATCAAAATGAGTTACAACTCGCTATAAACTCGCTACAGATAGTATGTAGACATCAGTATATGTAAGATGCTCTAACTGCCGAAAGATCGCTTCATGCGGACCTGTACTGCTGAAACTTGACAGCTCGAAAATTGCTGAGTGTGTGCTCTAATGGTCATTTGTGAGGATGTGTAAACTCTGTGGCCGAACCTGATTTGTTGTTACAAGAACCGTATCTTTTAATTCTTGTTGAGAAGGACAATATATATGGCCTAGCGATACGCGCTGGTGACGGGACACTGACTGGTTTTAAATTTTTTGAGACTGTGGTGATAGTTTTGACATAGCGTTGTTTATTGCTCTAGATCTCAAATGGTGTTGTTGATGGATTGTCAGGCTCGACAATATCCACAAACATCGTCATGCTCACAATGCTGGCATTTAGACTGCCTACATATGCATGCAAGCATCAGCTGCAGCGAGAAACGACCATCGAAGGATAGTTCTTACGGGATGAGCTGAGATAAAAGATATCGAAGCAGATCAACCATTTGCTTTTAAACAGCACCACTAATACAGCCGTCAATATGGGCTGGCGAACGTGCTAGAGCTTTGAAAATGTACAAGTGACGTCGTGGAATGGATTGAGCAACCATTGACACATCAGCTCTATAGTTCGTGCAGCATCGCTTTGCGGTAGTTACTTGTACTCAAAACAACCCTTCGCTGTCTATATACACGAAAAACAATTACTGACTGTACGCGACGTGTAGATCGACTGTTGCTGCTCTTCGACGTTATCGACCGTCATAGATTCATTTTATCAAATTTACAGTTTTAAATAAAATAGTGGAGCGACAATTACGTATTATTGAGTCTGATCTTTCGATCATATCGATCTTATCAGACAATCGCAATATCACACACTGTTACTGCAGAGGATCCGGTACTGTGCAATCTCACATATGGAACCGACAAATCTTTGCCTGATTTCCATCTGTCTCCGTGAATAGTGAGCGGCTCAACATCGTCCCCACTTGTCAATTATCCGCCTCACACCCCACTAATAAGATCATGAGCAAGAATCCTATTGCACCTCTTCGTTGGGGCTTCCTCGGCTGCGGCCACATCTCATCCGACTTTATCAATGCCATAAAGTCTCTCGAAAACATTGAGTTTCAAGCTTGTGCCGCACGGTCCTTAGCCAGTGCCCAAGCGTTTGCCAACGAGCATCAGATACATAACGCTTACGGTTCCTATGAAGCCCTTGTCGCAGATTCTCTGGTAGATGTTGTGTACATTGGCACGCTCCACCCTTGGCACTATGAGCACACAATACTGGCTTTAAATCACGGGAAACACGTGCTGGTGGAAAAGCCCATGGCCATGAACGTGGCTCAAGCGTCGTCTGCTATAGCTCTGGCTCGAGCGAACCAATTGTTCCTCGCTGAAGGAATGTGGACGCGATTTTTTCCTGCGATCCGCCACGTTCGTCAACTTTTGGCGGATAACGTGATTGGGGATATCCATCATGTGCACGCGGCCTTTGGCGTTCAGTATGAACGTGACAACGTTCGGATATGGCACAATGAGCTTGGAGGCGGAGGGCTCCTTGATATTGGCATTTACCCACTTGCGTTCGTTACAATGGTATTCGGTACGCAACCAGACAACATCATATCAGTTGGCAAGCTCAATGACGGACAAGTGGATACTTATAACTCCATCACGCTCGAGTACAGCAACTCTCGTTTCGCTACCATCCAGTACACGATGCTGGCTACACTGGATGAGACCGTCACTATCACGGGTAGCAAAGGACGCATTCACTTGCCTGCACCGGCCCACACGGCAAATGAAGTGCACGTGGTTAAGTACCAGCCGAATGGAGTGGATGAGGAGATCAAGTCCGTCTTTCCGTGGCCAGTGTCGGCTCCAGGTGCAACGTTTAATTACGGAGGCTCAGAGGGGTTTCTCTACGAAGCTGAAGCTGTGATTAACGCTATACGAACCAAACAGCTCGAGACGGAGGAGTACCCACTTGATGAATCACTTAAGGTCATGACCATTATGGACAAGATCCGCGCCGACTTAGGTCTTGTCTACCCCGCGGACCTCTCGTAAACAGTTCTGAACCAAAGCACGCTTCCAAAATCTGTTGGCGTTTTTTATAAGTGGTGTTACCATAGTGCTAGTGATTGTTGCATATTCAGATAAGATGAAGTTGAAAACACCAGAGCTTCATCGGACTGTATTGATGTTGTTAGCTATGACCTGATGCTGTATCGGCATTAGCTAGCAATATATGCCATATCAACAGTCAGCTGCAGATTAGCAAAACAGTCAGTCGATTAGTTACCATAATTCAGTCAAAGCTAATAGATACACTCTCAGATCGAAGCTATGATGTATCTTACGTAGCATGTATCCACACGTTGTATACGCTCATCGATACAAAACCAAGGTGGGTCAATCGAAAAGTGTTAGTGATACGTGAATTGTTTGTTTGCAGGTTTGCAGACCGCAACGTGTACCGCCTTTTGAATCTGGTGCGGCTTCATTGACCTGTGGCAGGATGGCGACCAGATTCGTTGATGTACTCGAAAGTATAAGCAGCAAGGTAGTAGAGGCTTTGGCTTGTGTGATCAAATGCTTAAGGCCTTCTATAACTCCCTAGCACACGCAGACCGTATATATCCAGGGTGATCGACGACTTTCAAATAGTTAAGCTCTCCAAAATGTCACTGAGGTTGATTGTATTTTGTGTACGTGATGATTCACCTCAGATCTTCCGAGCTTAATTTACAATTATCTTTGAGACATCCGATGGTTGGATACATCATAGCCAAAACTGTGAATTCATCGAAGTAACAAGACGCAATAGAAAGCTGAGGGAGACTATTGACAGCATTATCGACCATCTTTTGCATATGATTCAAATCAAAAGGGTGCTGTACTCCCGTCAAACACACTCGGCCGTCATCTTTATGCGGTGGATGAGCAGGAGAGGAATCGTCACGAAATCAACCAGCATAGCATCGTCGAAGCCTAGACTTAGAACCTTCGTAGCCGAGAATGTCCATTCCATAGCAGTACTATGTCACTATATTCCGTGGAAGATAGCGCTGAGCTTTGATGCTCTGACGGCATATTTACCGTGGACGGACCGAATAAGAATGTCTGACTCGGTTTTGGACCACAGTTATGGAACGCGTGGACGTAAAGTCTATGGCGTTGGAAATGCTACATGTGACTAGCAGATTTGTCAAAATTGAAACCGTGACAACACGAGAGTCAATTTAATATTAGCGCCTGCGCTTTTCTGCCCAGCCCACCTGAGCTAAGGATTTACATGGATGTGCTGAATATTACATCACGAATCGAGATCGAAGGATATGCCAAAGTTAGAGCTGGTAACCCGTGATATCACGGCAGAATTCGAGAGGTCATCGCAGAAGCTATTGAATCGACGCCACCATCTTACCATTGTCTGCGCACAACTCAATGGCATGTTAAATGACTAGAAAATGTAAAGTGAGTCCATACGGCAAGTATGTATGGCAGTACTGAAACGCTACTATTCTATGTAAATAACGGCAAGAGTATAGTATTCATACGAATATATTAATTTGATGGGATAAATTAAAAGGTTTCGTGCGATTTATGACACGGTCGGCAATGTAAACGTCATTCGGGAGTAAATTTGGAACATATGCAAAGATCAACTTGTTTTCAAAGAGGGCATCGCTATACGAACCACACCCTACTGTTAATAGTACCACAGCCCATTTCAAATCAACAATTTGATACGAATCTAAACTACGCCAACGAGTACATACCGCTAGCACCACCGGCTGTTGCAACATTCTCGTCGCTTAGTATAGCGTGAGATTACTTACTGCTTGAACAGCAGCGGAAGGGTATAAGTCAATGCAGAAGACCGCGCACCATTGGGCACATATAGGGTGGACCTATCAAAAAATAATGAAAAATATTGTCGTTCATCGTTCACTGCGTTCATAATGGAGAATACAGATCATGTTCCGTTCACATCCACGTTGCAGACACAAATCGATCATGATCTTAATTGCGCATATCTATGATCATTAGCTTGTCGGAACTAAGCATTTTGAAGGAAAAACTGTCTTGCTTACACCTCCACCTACGTGCAAACTTATGCGTTACGTCCTTTTTCGCTTCGGAACCATGTCGGCAAACAAAGAAATGTATTCTATGATATCACAAAAAGAATGGTGGAGGTGAAGCTGTACATACCTCACCCTTATGTTATATCCAGAAAATGAGCTGTGGTACATGTAATAGAAGGGTGGGGGACGTATAACGGTAACTTAAAAATGCTAAAAGAGTTTTTTATTATAGCTTTGAAAGGTACTATTGGATCTTTCATTAGGCTGTACGGTATTGTATTACTGATGTATTCTCAGTGTCGGATTATTGTGAAGTACCAGAAAAAGATTGAGGTACATGACCTATCGTTTATCTATTTTTACATAGATTTATACAACCTAGCTAGAAGAATAAATTCAACACTTTACTGTAGTTATTGACAGTATTTCCATCATTTAAACTATAGTAATAAAATGAAATGTTTTAATCGGCTTATTAACGATAAAGCTGCTAATAAACCATCACTATATTATAAAACGATTACGCGTATAATTACATAATATTTGAATTATTATATACATGATGAAAAGAAAATATATTACGTCTTCATATTTAATCGGAGCCATAGTATAAATATAGATAACCCTTTAGTTTCCGACAATATCTTATTTTGCTTATCTCACTATCTGTCGCCACTCACTGAGTTCGAATGTCATATCAAATACCGAGGTATTTATGCGCAACATGTAGCTTCATGAGCATGTGGGGATTATAGCTAGAAGATTCTAAGAGAATTTTTTTATCATATAGTCAATTAGGTGCTTATAACTACGATGCCTGTAGGCTTCTACCTGGACTATACTGTTCCATAGGCTTCTACTAGGACTATACCTATCCTCGCACCACTTGCCCAATCTGATGGCTCCAGACGTCGGGCTTCACGGGGGGTAAGCTACAAGGCTACCATCATTCAACTTCTAAGGACTTATGGACGGTGAGCTGCTGTATTTTTATCGAGTGCGTTCGCTGTTACTTCTAGATTGCTCTAATAGCAGGTCTTTCATCTTAAGAGCATGTGGTTTTTGCAGCAGTCGAGTACTCAACAGGCACGCTATCTTAGCAATTAGACTATGAGTCCAAAACCCGCAATCACTATCAGACACACTACAGAAACCGGTTCCATTGATCGAGATCCTCGCGCAATAAATACCGAATGCGATCAAATCATTTTTACCCAATGAAAGTCCATGACTTAAATAATTACTCGACCCAGATAATAAAAAGACCTCTTTCTTTATTAAATTACTATGAACAGCCTTGCACCACCTCCGCAACTTGCTTATGCTTCCCTGGAACACGCAAGAGTCGCCATTAATGCACATGCACAGCAGGAAGGCTATGCTGTTGCAATCAGACGCACAAGAAGGATCGGCAACAGGAAAGTCGGTGACGTCAAAGCTGTTGATCTTGACTGCTACCGATCACACCTCCCGTCCATACGTACAGGAACTCGCCATCGTATCTCGTCCAGCAGTAGAACTGGATGCTGGTTCAAGGCAAGAGTACGGCGACTAAAAACTGAAGATTGGCAGGTACAAGTTTCCAATGGAGAACACAATCATGAGCCCTTCACCCACAAGGCTGCCCATTCACAAGAGAGCTATTTGACAGAACCAAATCGGCAATCAGTCTTGTCCCTAACGCGCGCTGGTGTGAAACCCAGCCATATTATCGCTTTACTGCGGCAGAAATGTCGACGTCACGGTTACGGCTCGAGACACTTACAACCTACGCGATTCAGAACGTAACAGGATGCTGGATGGCAGCTCTTTGTTAATAGATCTCCTGGTTTCTTTACCTCCTAGAAGCTACTTCAATCAGGTTGATGCACAGCAGCGTCTTACTCACCTGCTAATTATCTCACCTTCTGCAAAAGAAATTTGCAGCAAGTACAGTGCTGGCTCGGTATGGCTTATTGATGCGACCTATAAGACCAGCAGGTATGGACTCCCTCTCCTTTATATCGTTGGCGTATCGGCAACAAGCTGCACATTTACCTTTGCACAATGTTTTATGCAAAATGAAAATGTGGTGGACTACTTGTGGGCATTGCGCCATTTACGAGAATTTTTCCAGATTTATCATATACAAGATGAGCTCACTTTGTCACGTATCGAGAGCTTGCGCTGATAAAAGCGCTCACGCAGAAGTTTCCTAGTGCAACTAGCTTGCTCTGCCGGTGGCATATCAGCAAGAACATTTTTGCCAAGCAGAGGAAAGCTTTTTTAACACTGGATGCCTGGGAAGAATTCGTCTAAGCCTGGAACGGGCTTGTTGCTGTCACAACCATAGTGGATTATGAGTCGAAACTTGCATCAATGCATGTTGCATTCCCTGTCGTCTAGATGCGCTACCTTGATTAAACTTGGCTTGTGCAAAAGAAAAAAAGTGTTTCTGTTTTCTGACGAAAGAAATGCCATTATGGCCATGTTTTTACAACGTCGCGTGTGGAGCGCGCTCATGCCGCTCTCAAAATATGGATATTTGTGTCAACCGGTAAGGTGGAAAAGTTTTGAGCCCTTGGCTTTGTAACTATTATTTTGTTCGCTGACGAGTGATTTATTGCAGGTGATCTGTTATCAGTGAACTCAGTGGTTTGCCTCGCATGTGAAGATCGTCTTCCTGTAATTATGCAGCAAAATGCAAAGCAGCATGCCATTGCCAATATGCACTTTAGACCAATGTGTTCAGAATTGATGGGTAAGATATCTGTTGCAGGCAGCGTATACGCAGTATCGGCAGCGGTTTCGCGAAAACGGGAATTGTCGAGGTTTGTATACTGTAATTTACGTGCCATTGACTGTGATAACAGTAGATTCAGAAGCACTAGATTGTAAGGTTTAAAGATGTAAAAACAGTAACTTGTTCTACGTAACAGTGTAATCACATTGATCATGATGACAACAAGCGGATGTCTACCGTCCCATTAGTTATGACAAGAATTCGCTTTGTTTGCCAGCAACACGATCTCGTACATACGATAGTATTAAGACAGAGGTGTTTGAGCTGCTACCAAATTAGCAAACACCACACACAATTAAATAGATTAGTCACCGGTATCACAGGCTTGTATAATGTCCATAGCAGGAGCAATAAGGCGACAACAGCTCAATACCATGTCGATCGACTTAAATTCAAGAATCGTAGTAGTCTCTTCGTGACGTATAAACGTTTGGGTAATTTCAATGAGATGTTCCCATTTTATATTTTGACCAATCAGGTTTCGAAAAATTTGGGACTGAAGGGCAATTAGCAAGAAGGTGATGGGTAAATAGCGGTTCCCTTATTGTATGAGATCCATCTCGCATGTCCCTTGAAGTGCACTCCTGTCAAAAGAAACATATTATCGGAGAAGAGTGGGAAATGGAGGTACGGAATACGATATAAATATCGTCTTGTATTTTTACGTAGCGAAAGAGGATAAGGGGTGTAATAACTAATTTAACAAAAGGGTCCGAATATCAGATTTGGTAGGAAGGGTGCGAATATCAGGTTTGACATGGGGTATGAATTTAAGGAAAATATTGTAAATATATCAATTCCCAATTAATCACAGCACTGCTCCCTACGACCCGATACGTCGGAAAGGTTCTGTGAGAGGTTCATTTGTCCGTCTACTCTCTCATTGGTCCAAAATTAGTGTGTTTGTCCCAATTGATTTCCGCTAATCAACAGTTTAATATCTCTTCGCTCACTTTATTGGTCAAATAATCTAATATGTTTCTTAGGTGCGGTCGGAGATTTCATAATATTCATCTATATTAAAAGGGAAACGTTAATCACCCACCAGGTTTTCGTTAACCACCTACCACCCCTATACATTACCTTAATTTACTCGATTAACGCCTTCTGGTTGGTAGGATTGAGAATATCACCGTCGGAAATTTCATCATATCTAAATTCACATCACACACCACAATATCAGATAAACAATCTCCTTCATCCCCCATCTCGTCAATCTTTTTACCACAATCAATTTCTAACATCGTATCGCGGAATAATCTTAGTATAAGAAAGCCACGTAGTGGTGTAACACTGTCTACATCCTGCTCTTGAATGCAGGTACAACCTTCTCACTCGTCGCTCGCAATAGTAACCTTGTTAAGGCCACGCTTCTTGTATCCTTTACTGCATCAGAAAACTCACAAGTCAAGATATATTACTTCATTAGCGTCGAATAGTTACCCACTTAATCGCTTTTGTCACACGTACGCCATCTAGTCACATAACGAGCACCGCCGCAAAGTTTTCATTTCATGGCGAGCACAGATTAGCACCATAAGAGCGACCCACACGTATGCCTGTACCTCTTTGATGACACTTTCTTTCCTTCCATGTCACGTGCACTGGAGCAGTAGTTACAACTTGGACTCTCCTTCAACATGCTGGAATCTGAAGACAAGTGCCGTACGGTGGTTAAACGCGAGCGATTTGCAATAGAACCGGGTAAGTGTACTAACTCATGTCGGGGACTATCCCCCACCATTGATTGCCGCCACTACTTGCTGCTCGGGTTCCAGTGTATAGTGGATGAAGTATCTGAAAGATAAATTACCACACGTCGCCGACTTGAAGACATGCATAGAATATTCAGATCTAGTACCTAATTAGTTGTAAACAAGGTTGTAAATTGCTTCTGAGAACGGTGATATTCTCAATCCTACCAATCAGAAGGCGTAAATCAAATAAATTACGGTAATATATAGGCATGGTGGGTGCTTAACAAAACCCGGTCGGTGGTTAACGTTTCCCTATTAAAAGGTATCAACTCGCCATATTTCATCGCATTCAACTGCACATTGTTCGCAACAACAACGCGATTCGCCGTCTGTCAGAAATGAATCTACTCAGGGAACGAATTCTACCGCAAGGAACTATGAAGTCGAGAAAGTCTGTGTTTTTAGGATAATTCTTCTAGGTACGAAAGCAGGTCGCGCGGCGCTGGGACAGGCAAACCAAAGCAAAGGCAACGAACATACTGGACGTGGGTGCTAACTGGGACAGAGATGTAGCCACGGAGAAGTTGGGGCTGTATGAAGTAGCTGATTTCTATTTAGCATACGCTCATAGACTACTTAACGCAGGAGCTTCAGCTACAGCGCTACCTTCAGTCGTACACCGCCCCCTTAAATGATACGAATGACAAGATGTACCCAATGAAATGACATGTATTAGCTTCCCAACCTGAGCCTTTTTTTAGCGTCGGTGTCCCAATGACGATACCACTTTACCTGTCCTTCGAAAGTTTCCAGCTTGCTTACTTTACTAGCGGTCTGCATCAAGTCGAAAGACCGCTTCATTTGCTCTTTCATGAGAATGTCATAAGACCGTTCGCTTTTGTCCACGAATTTCTTGATATCTTCGGCAAAATGATAAAGGTACGATCTCTTAAATATTTTCCAAGTGTCCCATTCCTCAGAAAACCTCCAACGATAGTACTGCCAAGCCGCTTCACAAGCAGCTAGATCCGACCCTTCCTTCATGGTAGCGCGATACAGGACGCTGACGAAATAGGCTTCACTTTTGCCATAGCCAGCCATAATGGCTTCGTTCACGGCGGTAGGTGTGAATTTCTGCAGGAGTTTTACGACCCCGGGACGATAGAAGTCTACATCCTCGAATTTCTCTGACGCACGAATCAAAGTGATCATGTCGCCTAGACTCTGCTCCGCAGCCCAATGTTTGGTCAATATCTCTCGTATGCGTTCCTCTCCTGATGTCAACTTTTCGGCAAGGCTCAGTCTCGCAATCCACGGGCCGATCATGTTGTCTCCATACACGTCAACCAGTTTCTTGACCAGTGCTTGTTCGGCCGATTCGTCAGCTCCAAAGTTGGACACCACTCCATTCACCAGTTCGCGTTGAGACAACCGTTTCATCCAATCTTCGAAGTGTTCGCCAAGGTCCTTCCCTTCGGTGCGAAGCTTAGCGTGCGCTTCAAGTCCATCCATTGCCATCTTGACTGCAGAAGAACCAGCCACTCTCTCTTCATCACCGGGAGCTGCCTGCGCCCTCAGCGACTGATTGACTGAGACGTCGTTGCGATGGTCGGCGACGTCACGGAGGGGGACCAAGTGGACGATCGAGTGGGACTTTTCCGACTTGTTGGCCATGACGACCAGAGCGGCGGCATGCAGGAGAGCGAAGTAGCAGACGCGCATAATGGGTGGTGCAGGTGAAAATCGAGGCGATCGACTGAGCCGTCCAATCGTCAGGAGCCACCTTTTGTGGTTTACACAGCACAAGTTGTGATCTCGTGGTGGCGATCGATCAGACGCTGACGGTGCCTTTATTACTTGAATTGCGGTTCCATCCACATTCGCACTTCGAATCGTGTTGTCGTGGCCACCGCAACGCCAGCGTCTACTATACACACATCCGGTGTCCCGGCACTTGACTATTGTTTCTGCTCGCTCGGAATTCTTTTGGTCGTCTAGTTACTGGTGTCGCTCTGTCGCGGCGCAGGAGTTGTCGCTTGTTAAACTATCGTCTGTGCCATGTAGAGGCAACAAAAGGCTTGCAAGCTGAGCTACAAGACTAGCATGGACGTTCGTCCAGTTTACCACGAGCGACAGCATTTACTTTCAGATAGTATGCAAACATCGTGACGGCTGATACATCACATTCTAGAGACCCGTGTGCCGCCTGAGCCAACCACACGTGGCAAACTGATTAATATTCGGTTCCTCATGACTACCTTTTGGAGAGTGCTAGCTAGAAATTGCATCTTTGTCCGCCGCGCAGAGCTTCCCGTGAAGAACTGCACACGCTTGTAGCTAACGGCATCTTAACTGGTGATACAGAAGACGCGTCATACTGTAGAAAGTAACAAACAGCTATACTTGTTTAGAAAACGGGGGCAGTTGTGTAATTTTCGATCAACGTACGACACGGTCTATTTTCCTGTGTGAAGTTAGCGGACCTTTATCCGTAGATGTACATGAGGTTATCTGCCTCCATTTCGCTTAAGGTACCGATCTGCTTTGGTGTTCTGAGTTATCGCATACAGCTCTGCCGTGAGCTTAACACAAATGCCCGAATGTAGATTATTGTCGCTATTGTTGCATGGAGATTAAGAGGCAGTTATGTCATCATCTGTTGTCGATGCGAGATCTACCCCAAAACGAAATGGAAAAGGCAACAACAAGATGCGAACACGAATGCCGATAAAATGTATGGCTTCGACATTTACTTTCGATTGAGATAGAGGAGCAAGCTCTGGAGCTCTTGATACAAGTAATTTGGTCCAGCGAACTGAATCAAGTTACGGAAATTTACGTCCTCCTGTCGGGTGGTTGGCAGCTAAAGAAAAGGGTGTGCGCTATATGTATACAAATTAATGGTGACGGATTGTTGTGTGTTAAAGCTAATCGTTGATGTTGTTTAAGAGCATCTCCACCGGGTCACTTCATCTAGTGCTACTACATCTCTATTTTTTTAAGTGGATTTGGAGTATTTGCGTCCCCACCGCACCACATTATAATATCTCTATTCTAGAGAACACTCCATATTTTTGGCCCTTCACTCCAAATTTGGAGTGACTCCAAACCTGTCTTCAAAATCTACACATACTAAGTTGTCACCAAAACTACACCCACTCTTCGCACGCACTTCCCTTTTTAACTCTGGTAGCCTGAACCCTTGACAATTATGAGTTCTCTCTTTAAACTCACCATGAAGGTCCCCTATCTTATTGATGTAGATCATAGCTGCCACCAATGCAGCCGTCGCTGCACCGTTGATATGACTCAAGTATATGGAGATGCTTGAATGACCTTAGACTTCAATGATGATAAAGTATTGTGTCATTTAACAAATGTGACCCAGTTTAGAGACAAGACGTAAATGGTATAGGGGTATGCCCGGCAAAATAGTGACGCGGAGGTTTGCAAGCCACCCAGCCAATGCACATTGACGTTCGGACTTGGTCTTGCGTCTGCCGCAAGCAGAAAATGCCACGCATTGCGTGCTAGTAGTGGCTTTACCACGAAATATTGAAATTACTACAGACTCGAGATAGATTATCACTCTGACGAGTACGCGCACCAAAAAAAAACATCTAATGGTGCACAGAATCCCGTATAATCGGCAATGCTCGCGAACATAACAAAATAGATGCGCCCCGTGACGCACTTGAACTGGATGCTGATAGCGATCAGCAAAAGGAAGTTGCAAAATGTGATCGCAAAGATTGCGCTTGTTTATGAGTGGATTGTATTTCTGAAATAAAGACGTTTCGGTGGATATAAAGTGGCACGTTAAGCATAGATGTAGCAATGTCAATGCGGGATATCGTCCACATTTACTCATTCACTGTGTTAGTACTGTTTTTCTTTTTTTTGTATGTGCAGTGGGTACATTGAGTATTTCTAACCGCCGACGCCTGCCCTCTTTGGCGGGGCCTACACATCCCCAACCGGATGGCCACTACTTACTGGATTCTCTGGAGGCCAGCCAGTCCAGGGCCCCGACTATCGAGGGTTTATGCTTCTACGAGAGGCCGAGCTCAGTGGTACCGGGGTTCCCGGGTGGTACAACTGGGACTCGTGTGTCACACGTTTTTCAGCGACCTTGGGTTGGTTGTAAGCGGGATCGACCCGGCAGTCATTGGATTGGAACGGCGGTGCTTACCCAAGGCACTAGGGGGCTACAACAAATCTCTAAGGGAAAAATAGAAAAAGAAATAATAGAATACCAATTTGCTTCAATTTGCAATCTTTTGTGACACAATATCGTACTTACTACGACCAGTCCATCGACTATACCCCCCCTCACGCGAGATCCCAAACAGTCAACCACAAAGGCGCGCTCTCTCTCTCTCGTACGTGTCGCTGTAATCTACCGTCTGTCTGTCTACGTCCGTCCACCTACAACTCCGATAACATCTCTACGACCAATCGTTCTGTTATCGTTGTTTCTCCTCTCGCAGATCACGTGCAACGTCGCCCTCGGTCAGTCAATTCATCTCCCCTACCCCTCTCGCTCTCTTATTTTCCTTTTTGCCTCGCCGGATAAAACCTCATTTTTTGTCACAAAAAACCTACCACCAAAAGTACCAATATGAAGTGGCTCCGCTCGGCTGAAATGGAGTACATCTCGCTCATCGTCAACGAAGACGCCGCGCACGACTGCGTGCAGAAGTTGGGCGACTTGGGCGTGCTCGAGTTCACAGACCTGAACCCCGAGCTCACGCCGTTCCAGCGCCGCTACGTGAACTATGTGAAGCGCTGCGACGAGATGGAGCGCAAGCTCCGGTACTTTGACGGGGAACTGGCCAAGTTCAGCATCGCGCCCAAGTCGGCGGGCTCGATGGAGCAGTTTCTGGTCAAGTCATCGGCTGTTCGCTATGGTTCGCAGGACACGGCGGCAAGGGCGTTGGATACACTGGAGCGACTGCTGGAAGACAAGGAGCAGGAGCTTTTGCAGCTCAATTCGATGCACGAGAAGCTCACGAGGGAGTTTAATGAACGCAAGGAGCTGCAGGAGATTCTGATTCGCGTGGGCGAGTTTTTCGAGATTGAGAGTAAGTGACTGATGTTGTTATGGGGGTGCTGTCAGTGGCAATGCGGTGGTGGTGCTACTGCTGCTACTACTACTTCACGTGGTTGGTCGAACCTCCTGGGGAGGAGGTTGTGGGGATACTGGTGTGGCCGATCTGACCTGACATGTGTGTTGCAAATTGGTGTCATGTAGTTCCAGAGGTGCAGACAATGCGTGGCTCGAGAACTGTGTCGCGGTCGGGAGGCTACAGTTTCGTTGAAGCGTCCGTTCCAGGCGAGCCGTTGGGCGAAGAAGCGTCGTCGTCGCTGCGTTTCCGTAATGTGACGGGGGTGGTGCCAGCTGATGAACGGCTCAAGTTTGAGCGCATGATCTTCCGCATGACTCGTGGCAACTGCTTTATGCGGTTTTCACCGATTGACGAGCCACTGGTCGACCCTTCTACTGGCCAACCGGTCTCAAAACACGCATTTGCCATTTTTTTCCAGTCGGTTGTTATTGAAAACAAGCTTCGGAAAATTTGCGATGCTTTTCACGCGCGGTTGTACTCGCTGCCACCCATGGATGACCGAGCTGCGATTGCTCATTTAATTCAGAGCAATGCGGGGGAGCTGAATCAGAGCAGCCACATTCTGCGCCGCAACAGAGAGAGCTGTGTACTGCTGTGCCGTGACCTGGGCGAGACACTCGAGTCATGGAAGTGGTCTGTGCTACAGGAAAAAGCGACGTACCACGCGCTCAATATGTTCCGTGCTGATGTAAGCGGTATGTTGCGAGCCGAGGGCTGGGTTATCAAAGAGGCTATGGCGAGTGTGCGACGTGCTGTTACGCAAGCTCACGCAGCGGCTGATGACAAGTCAATGCCATCGCTTGTGGATACTGTGGACAAACCGTGGCCAGTTCCTCCCACTTACTTTGAGACCAACAAGTTCACCGATGCCTTCCAAAACTTTGTGGAAACGTACGGCTGCCCCCGTTACCGTGAGATCAATCCATCCGTTTTCACTGCTGTGACATTCCCGTTCCTGTTTGGCGTAATGTACGGTGACATTGGTCACGGTCTATGCGTGATGCTCTTTGGACTATATTTGATCTTGACGGAGGCCCGTCTCGAGCAGCCGGGGAACATTGGCGAAATGACGGCATCAATTTATGGAGGACGCTACATGTTGTTCATGATGGGTGCTTTTGCCATTTATGCTGGCATCATTTATAACGATTTCTTCTCGCTGCCGCTGAACCTGTTCGGTTCCAAGTTCGCGTATCCAAATTGCCTCGATTCTCACGATCGCGAGGTAAAATGCGTGGCTGAGTATATGAAGGACGGCAAAATGACATACGTAAACGCCACAGACGTCTCAGGTGGCGACAACGTGTATACTATTGGATTGGATCCAATTTGGAAAACGTCTTCGAACGAGCTGTTATTTTTCAACTCGTTCAAGATGAAGATTTCAGTGATTTTCGGCATCGTCCAGATGACGTTCGGCATCATTCTCAAAGGCTGGAACAACCTGTACTTTGGCGATTACTTGACTTTCTTCTTCGAGTTCGTGCCCCAGATCATTTTTGCTGTTTCGCTCTTCTGCTACATGATCGTGCTTATTGTCATGAAGTGGAGCATTGACTGGATTGCTCGCATGAAGCACGAGGTGTGCCCGTACAACTTTGCCGGTGAACACACTGGCTGCCGTCCGCCTTCACTTGTGAACACCCTTATTAACATTGCGCTGGCACCTGGCAGCGTTGTGGATCCGCTGTACGAAGGCCAGCTTGAGACCCAGCAGACATTGCTGATGCTGGCACTCCTATCTGTTCCGGCGATGTTATTTATCAAGCCAATTTACTTAAAGATCCAGAACGACCGCAAAGCGCCACCTGTGAACCATCACGTAGATTTTGACGACGAGGCCGAGAGTCGTGTGGTCTCACACCACCATGGCAACTCGGGCGGTGATCATGGCAAGGATTTTGAGTTTGGCGAAGTGGTCATTCATCAAGGAATTGAAACCATCGAGTTTGTGCTAGGCATGGTCTCAAACACGGCTTCTTACCTGCGTTTGTGGGCTTTGAGTCTGGCTCATTCTGAACTGGCCACAGTGTTTTGGGAGAAGACGATGTTGTCTACCATCAACAGCGACTCGTTTATCGCCATTTTCATCGGCTTTGCCGTGTTTGCAGCCACCACCTTCGGTGTCATTCTTGCTATGGATGTACTCGAGTGCTTCTTGCACGCATTGCGTCTGCACTGGGTGGAATTCCAGAACAAATTCTACAAGGCCGACGGCCACAAGTTCCACCCTTTTTCATTCAAACAAACGATTAAGAATTCGCAGCAGCTCTAACTCCTACAGTAGTAGCTTTTTCAGCAAGAAGCTAATGCGAACCCTTTTGAACATCGACACGCAGACGGACGGCTATAAAAATAAACAGTTTTCTGACTACGATAAGAATTTGAATGGGTGGCACAGGTTTGCGGCCGTGTATATTTGAAAAAGTAGTTGCTGATTCTTACAATTGGTCGCGCTAAATCATGCCTTAGCTTCCCCTTTCTTCGACCCTTCTCGTCACTTGGAAGTCTTGGTCGCTTTTTTCTCCATTTCACTGCATGCATCAGACAAAAGAAACAGCACATATGATAAATCGTGAGGGCTTAAGTCTGCTCCTAAGTCGCACTCGAATAGAAGCTACAGCATCGTCCGTACATTTGCTGGTATTGCTTGCGCAAGTTGCTACTGGCACTCAAGTCTTTCACTCGTTCGAGTGCCATGCTATCTGCATAAAGAAACCCTGTCCCTCCACCAATCACGACTCCCCCGGCAATCGCGAAGAATTGAACGCGTCGCGGGAATGGGCCAAAAGCTTAATTCGAGTAAGTTGACATGCAGTAAAACAAGTCAGAATTAAGCAAAACGAAGGCTAACACAATCAGTCAAATGGCATCTACTGATGACGGCGGTGGAAACCGCGGCGCCCAAAGCACCACCAATACTTGAGCAGTACTTAATGTCATTGCGTCGTCGGTCGAACCACACTTTCTCCTCCAGCGTCAGACGTTGCGGGCTGCGTGAGCTGTCGGCGTTGGTATCCAGGGCAGAGCTCATGATCGGTGCTACTTTAAGTGTGTTTGAGAGTACTTGTTAAAATGCTCCGCTCCAATCAGAGCACCGGGCGCACTAAAAGGAGCCATTTTCCTCAAACATCCCTTCCAGATACATTTTCGAATGAGAGCTAATTAACTGAGGATGGCGCTAGTTAGATATAAATCCTTTCTTTTGCTACATCAAAAACAAAAATAAAAACACAAAGCGACTTTAAACGTCATGAATAACTTTAGTCTTGATATTACGTGAATCAGACGCCCTGCTCTCTATTGACAAAAGTTGTGTCAGTACATGTAAAGTGCTTCACGGGCATTTGTGCTCTTGGAATGGACCCAAAGCCCGGATGCCGTTTCAGCCCCACGGACGACATTGGAGTTTGCGGGGTGCGCGATTCACCCGCAGTTGGCGTGACCATTGCACTTGACGACTGCGGTAGTACCTGTAGCATGTTGATCGTTGTAGGGTTGTTCGAGTAGACATCCATAAGAAAGTCCATGGATTCGTCAAAGTCCGGCACGAACTGCTTGGTTTCCACTCTGTTGATAGTCCATGATGATGACAACGAGTTGGTAGTTTCTTTTCCAATGTAGGCACTCGAGAGTGCAGCTGTGTTTCGATAGCTAAACTCGGAGCTCGTTTTAGTACTTGAGACGGGCGTTGTCGCGGAGACATAAGGAGAATAGTGGTACGGGAGACAGGAGCTGCAAGAACGCATGGCTGGCAATGACATGGTTCTTGCAAGCGGCATAGTCGCGACACTTGGCTCCATTGCCTGAGAGTAGGTCGTCGGGGAATAGACGCGTGTGTGGACATGCGCGGGAAAAGAAGAACCCACGCCCCCGATCCTGCCTGTCATCAGAGATGTTTGCAAAGTACCGTTCCGGTTCCGGAGACCGCGCACGCGGCGCGCCTGTTTCTCCCGGTACTTCTGAGCGTGCGTCTGCGTTTGACGCACCGTGCGAGTAGCCACCATCTCAGCAATAGCCTTCCACGGACCTTTTGGGTAGACCTCCATTGCCTGTAAAAAGCGCTCATGTTCGTCCTTTGTCCAGGTTCCCAATGCCTTGACAACTTCTCCATTAGCGTCCAGCTGCTGCTGCTCTCGGTCCAAAGACTCGGCGACGCGCAAGACACCGTCTTTAACGACCAAAAGGTCTTTACGATCCAGCTCGACGATGGACGAAGTCGAGAGGCGGGAATCGTCAACATTGACTGTCCGTATCGCAGACTCTACAGCGTTGCAAAGAACCCCGTTGTCCTCATCTCCGCTGCTGCTAAACGCAGAGGTGACGACATGAATCCA
>ABWE02002754.1:0-27901 GCA_000173235.2 Hyaloperonospora arabidopsidis Emoy2
AAGAAGATAGTATGCGGCCGACAACAATAGCGGCGCCAAAGCGACGGGAGACCTTGATACTGTCGAAGAAGGCGTTCCGACCGAAGTAAAAGAAGGTAGGGCTGCAACAAAACGTGGCAAGGTAGGTCTGATCTTTCTTTGACCAAGCACCGAATGAATAGGACGGAATAAGTCTGTCGATGGGGACGACTACTTTCTTTTGCTTGGCATCATTGGCATTCTGTTTTATGAGTATCGCCAGCTTCAATTTGAGTGACATCGGCACAGTACTGTTCCATTGATACACGGACATAAGACTGCAGAATTATGGCAGCAGTCAACTGATGACGCAAAAATTGGGCGTGTGGTGAAATACGTGTCAGGTCTGCCGTTTTGTGCGATCGAGTCCGAGTGACTACAGCTTAGTGGCTTGGAATGATTAACAACTTACTAATATGTTCCGTTTGAGTCACCTACGACCCCATGGGTAAGTAATGGTTTCCGATACTTGCACTATTACATGTGCAATAGGTCCATTTACTCGAATCACCTGCTTCCTGTTCGGAAGTCCCGACACGATGTGATCATCCACAACAACAAAATTTGCAAACCCTTAATCTTGAGACCAAGCGTCTTCGCTAGCTAACGTTGCGAATCCAATCTTCGAAGTGTTTTTCATCCGTAGTATATAATGAATTAAACAAAGTAAGAATTGCTGGTCGCCTACCTCTCTCGGTGGCAGTGCGAGCTCCCTCAATTTAGTTTCACTCTAACAAAGACCTTTTACATGTTGTGGCCGCACTTTGTGGTTGACGGCGCTATCGAGCCGAATCGTCCTCCGTCTCCCTTTTCACGTTCGTCTCTCTAGAACATCAAGAACATCATATCATAACGAACGATGAACTAAAGGTATAGAAGACTTCGCTCATGTCTTGTCCATGGGTGACGCGCCTTGATAAGAAGTCAGTAGCATCTCGAAATATCCGCTACTTAGCACTATCGAACTTAGGACTGCAATCACTACCTGTAGTCCACCTATACCGGCGGAAAACATTGTGAAAAGGACGTCGTTCATTGAAGTATCCGATCGATACCAATGACCTCTTATAGCTCGTACAAACGTCTTTGAAAAAAGCTCTGATGTACATATCGGTATATGAGTCGAGTGAGTGTCATGCAACTGGCGTCTTGTCATTCAGCGAATTTAGAAAACTAGCGGACTTAGGAGTCGCATCAACTCGCATCAGCTGGTACTAGCCCTCATGTTTGGATATAATTTACTCTGCTTAACCCCAAAAACTATCAAGGACTTTACCAACGTACATAAATGAAGGATAGAAGAAGTCTAGGTCAACACTTCGTACAAATGAGATCATCGAGAATCAGTTAGGTCAAGCATTACTGATAACAAGCCAACCGCGTTGGTGTTCCCCTTCCACCCTTCATTACAATCAGCATCTCTGTGTCGGCCCTATACTCCTGATATTCGGTATCCCAATTCATGAAACCCACCTGATCCTGGCTCTCACAAGCACTCAGGCACGTGGCAATCCAAGTTTTTACTCATACAAGACTTTCAACGGGTGATCACCATTACCATCGTCTAAGCTTCAGCGCGGCGCTTCTCAGCAGCATCTACTGCCTTGGCAAGGCTTTGCTCAAAAGGTGGATAACACACACCTTCTTCCGTAATAATGCCAGTCAGGTATCGATTCGGCGTCATGTCGAACGCCGGGTTGAACACTGGACAACCTTCAGGGGCAATACGCACGCCCTGAATGCACACAACTTCATCAGCACTACGCTCTTCAATCGGGATGTTTTTCCCTTCCAGGAAACTCAAATCCACTGTGCTCGTAGGCACACAGGCGTACACCGGCACCTTGTTCTCCCGAGCGACCACTGCTAGTTTGTACGTCCCAATTTTATTCACAACGTCGCCATTCGCAGCGACTCGATCGGCACCAAAGAGCACCACGTCGACTTTGCCCGTGAGCATAAGAAGTCCCGCTGCATTGTCTGCAATAAGGTGCATTGGCACCTGTTCACGCATGAGCTCCCAAGCCGTGAGACGAGCACCTTGCAGACGTGGTCGCGTCTCGTCCACCCATACGTGGATGTTCTTGCCCTGAGCGTGACACTCGTAGATCACGCCAATGGCCGTGCCAATATCCACAGTCGCCAGCGCACCAGTGTTGCAGTGGTGCAGAACATTGCTCCCCACTGGCACCACTTCAGCTCCAAACTCACTCAGGCGTTTATTGATTGCCACGTCCTCTTCAGCCAATGCCTGGGCGACCGTCAGCACAAACGGTGCGAGATCTTTCACCGTCACTTGGGGTTCTTGCTGGATCTTGAGACGAAGCGCTTGGATGACGCGGTCCGTTGCTACGAAAAGTCAAGATAAGCATCAAGTCGTTATGGTCAGAAATCAAGTTGCAGTTATAGTGGTTGAAGTATAACATCAGACTCAATATTTGTATGTGAGCTAGTTAAAGATACTTTATTGCTTCAAAAGGCAAAACTGGACGTACCCCACGTGAGATTCACAGCCGTTGGCCGGGCCGCGTCGATCGTCGCTTTGGCCTGTTCGACAGCTTGAACAAAGTCTGAAGTAGAGCCATTCCCAGCAGCCTTTTGCGTGGCGACAAAGTGGTTTACGCCCAGCACGAGGCCAAAAGCTCCAGCCGCCCCAATGGCCGGTGCCCCACGCACGACCATGTCAGCAATAGCGTGCGTCACGTCGTCAACAGACTTGCATTGTAGTAGAACCAGCTCGGTTGGTAGTTTGCGCTGGTCAATGAGCTGCAGGCCGTTGTTGATCCAGAGCACGGATCGTTGACGCGAAGAGGTCACCATTTCGTTGTGAGGCGAGGTGAGACTTTGGGTTGGACACGTGGGTGAAGGAATGACTGGTCACGGGTGCACGCACGGCCCTGAGTTTTTTAGAAATCCTGTAGAGGAAGGAGAGAAAGAATGGGAGTGATATAGTGAATCTCTCTCGTGCCGAAAAACCAGGAGCTCCATGCGAAGATGAACCAGTGAGAAGTGGAGTGGCTCGGATTCTATGACGGTGTCGATCGTCGAGTTCTTGCTTGTCGATCAAGACGCTCTTGGAACTACCAACGCACCTTTCGTTGACAATACCGAGTCAAGAGGACGAGGACAGCAGATAACCAAAAAGCTGGACGAGGAGCCCCACCTGCCAGCTCTGGTAACGGCAGCTTAATCTCGTTGAGCATAAATATAATGTACCCTACCATTCCGTGGCAGGATTCCTCCCTATCGTCGTCCTGTGCTTTGCCGCTTTCTCGATACCATGTTTGCCTCACTCTGCGTGTGCTCCATCTTCTTCTTCTTCATCTTTCGCTTCGCACGCTTTTCTGGTTCTTCGATGTGCATGACACTAGCGTCGAGACAAACCTCTTCGTTGAGAACCTGCAACCACAATAACTGCTTATCACTCAGTCGGTCTCGAGGTCCCTTGACTTCCACGCACTTCAAGCTTGCAGCACAGCTGTCCTGTACAAGCTGAAGAACCGTTTGTACCATTGACACATCCAGCTTCTCTGCTGATAATGGCTTGGTCTCATCTAGCACTCCGACGCTTGACCGAGTTTTCTCGTTCATATTCAAGTGCTCATCCATGCCGCAAAACGCGTAGATATTTAAAAAGTCGTGGCTGTCAACGAACCATTGCAAAGACTCCAAGTCGTGACCTATTTCTCGACTAGACAGCTTGATCCGTAACAGGAGAAGATCAGGCAGACCGTTTCGAGCTTGGTGATACTCTTTTGACGTAGCCATGTATCGCAATAGACTCGCTAGCTCCATCCGCCCTAGTGCTGCGATCGTTAGCATGTGAAACTTTAACGAAGCTCCTTCGTCACTTGGCCAATGCACAAATCGAGTCACCTTACCAAACTCAGCATTCCATCGTGTCAGAAATGCTGTCAGCAGTTCCTCCATTGTCCATTTCTCCTGCACTTGGCTAATCCGCTGGTCGATGAGATCTCGTCGAGCCTCATAAAAAACATCCGCGTAGCCGAAGTCTAAAGGACCGGATTGACAGGGTGTCTGGAACACGTCTAGAACACTCGCGTACAGCACGTCCCACATCAAGATACCGAACAGATTGCGGAGCACAGAACCTTCAGAATGCACACCATACCATCCTCCAGTCTCTGCTTGTTTGTCGTTGGTATTGACGGGGTGGTAATCCCGGTAGTATTGCAGAACAAGCTGTTCAGCCGTGCACGGTTCGTCATCGTATCCCACGAACCGCGACTTTTCTCCCGTTTGGCGATTCAGTGGACGGCCTACAATGTGTTCCTGGCGGTACTGGTAGGTACATTGCACCTCAGCTGGTATCGTCTTCTCTTCGTTATCCTCGTCGTTGTCGCTCATAACCACAAGTGGAACCAAGAAACTCGTTCCAGTACTTTGCAGCATCAGATCAACAGGAGACGATGACTTGATTCGATGCTCTTCTTGACGAGCACATTGGCGATGCAATCGATGCAAACGCCTTTCAACTGCAATTCGGTCGGCTGCAAGCACGTGTGGATCTTCTAAAGCATTCACACACGTGTCGATAGCTTGAGTCGAACACTTCATGTGCTCCAAGTTCAAAGCCAAGCGATCCCACCAATACCCACGCTTTCGCTCAAGAAATGGTGCTGCGAGCATTTCGTTGAGCAGCAAGGTAGCGATTTGGTACTTCCGCATCTTCTCGTACAAACCCACTGCAATGTGCAAGATCCGTACCAAGTGGTAGCCGGCATTACACTTGGAAAAGTAGATGGGAACAGCCGAGAGACTGTATGCGGCTCCCTTCTTCATCCACTTCAAATATGCCTGGAGACAGCCTCTGCTAGCGAGCACCAAATCATCAAATGACTCCATCGTTTCGACTCCGCGGTAAAACTGTTCCCAACTGCGCATTTGCCAGTTCTCAGACGCTCTGTCGTCCTTGTTTGCTAGGTTCACCACAAGCACAACGTCATCATCCTCAGATTCAATAGTCTCCTTCTCCTCCTCCTCACAACAGACAGACAACAGTCGCTGAAATGCAAGAAACATTGGTGGTGCATCTACGAGCATCCACTTCAGCTCTAGGTCCGGTTCTTCGTACTGCTTTTCCGGCGGCATAATACAAAGACACTGCTTAACCACGCTCGTGATACGATGCAGCTGATACGCGACCTCATAGCACACATACGCTTCCGATGATGGAAAGACAGAATGAGGCCTACGTATCTGCGTATCACTGTCATTGGCGTCGGAACACTTGGTGACGTCGTACGTTGGGTAGACAATTTTTTGGAAACTGACCATCAAACCCGGCCACTGCGTCGGTTCTTGCCGCAATTTCTCTGCTGCAAACGCAAGCAATTGACGTCCATCTTCCAATTGCACCGACAGCAACGATGCCGTATTGAATGGAGGCGTCGAGACAAAGTAGAACAGTCGATGCATCCGCAGCATCAAGTCCCGCGTTGCTGGTGTCAAGCGCAGCACCATCACGTCAGCCAATTGTTTAACCGCTAGAGGGTACGACTCGAGCCAAATCTGCTGCATGAGCTGCGCGACTGGAATCCTCGAGCCATTGATCCGTTTCTGCGTCTTGGCTACATTTCGCACAGCAGCCATCAAGTCCACTTTCGTCCCGTGTTTTTTACTGCCCGTCATCTTCTTGTACAATATCGAAAGCTCTAAAGTAGAAGCACAACGAGCGACAGCAGTTAAAACCGTGTCTAACGTAGCAAGTTCCGGTTCTTGCTTCAGTTTATCATTGTTAAACCGATCCTGGTCAGCAAATGTAGCCATGTGAGGCAGGCGTGACGCCGTCGACGTCACGGGGAAAGGTTCAACAAACCCCGCATCGAGCATAACCCGGACGACATGTTGCACGTCGGTATTGTTGACTGATTGTAACAGCTGTTCGTGTCCTGATTGCGTTTTGTCGAGGAGCTCATCCCTCTTTAATTCGATCTCGTTGTAGGGTATAAAGTATCGGAAGAGTGACGTCGTCTTGACCCACCCTCCTTGACGCTGAAGTAACCGCGCGTACAAATGCTGCTCCAGTGGCTGGAAGTCCACAAGGAATCGAGTTGCTAGTGCTACTTCTTCCGTCGAAAACACGTGGCGAAAGTCCTTGCGCTCGAATAGAATCGAAGACAGCACGAGTGTCACGTGGCGCGTGTACGCGTCATCCCATGTCGGTGGCTCGTCTGCCGCCGTTGCTGTCGACGTGACGACGTCGTGGGGACCACAGATGACGTCATCATGACGCATCGTTGCTGTCATTTTCGCCAACAAGTGTAGCCACTTGGGTTAGGCTGGGCGAAGTGGGTCCCTCGACCGAGTGACGTATGAACTTTCTGATTCATACTTTGGGTACCTTTGGGGGTACACTCTTGGACTGCTCTCCCCCTTTCAAAAAGACTACCACCACGTGTGAATCAGAAATCGCAGGAATCGATTAGAGAGGTAGACACCACGTCCAGCGTGATGACGTCCCACTTCTCTCCGTCCAAGCAAGAAGCCAGCGACACTTTTGTGTCGACGCCAGTTTCCGAGTCCATCGAAGCGTCGATACTTAACGGTCTGCCAGGCACAAACCCTGCCACTTTATCCTCTACTGCGACTACTTCAGCTGATGCTACTTCACAACCGTCGAAATTACGCCGACCAGGCACGGGCAATGGCAATTTGACGAATTACCAGCGCAAACTGATATGTGAGTTTTACCGTAAAAGTGGCGGGGTCATGTCGCAGAAAGATTTAGCCCAGTGGACCAAGCACGAGTTTAACCTCAAGAAAACGCCGGCCCAGTCAACAATATCAGGCATCCTCCGTCGTCAGCACGAATTTATCAATATGAGTTCACTTGAACTCGGTATTAAAAAACGTCGCGTCGTGCAGCACCCGCAACTCGATAGTGCATTGGCCAATTGGGTCATCCAGATGGCCGGGCGCGGTCAGACGGTACAGGGCGACTTGACAAAAGAAAAAGCCAAAGAATTTGCCAAGATGCTCGGGATCCCCGACTCAGAACAGCCAGAATTTTCCAACGGATGGCTACATTCGTTCCAATTGCGGCATAACTTTAGTTTTCGGAAATTTAATGCCGATCACCATCAACATCAGCAACTTCATCATCAGCCCCAGCATCTGATACCCGGTGGAAGCAGCAGCGATAATATTGGAAAACTGGACGATGCTGAAGTAGCAGCTGCAGCCGCATCCATAGGGATGACTGCTATGAACCACCCTCGACGCACGGCTATTGCTACTTCCAAAGTGCTTTATTGGACCACAATGGACGCGTTGTATAATGAAAGTGACAAGTACGATCCGAAGGACGTGTTTGCTGTTGAAGAGACTCCGGTGCTGTATACAATGCCTCCAGTACAGAATGCTTTGGATGAAGGACGGATGCACTGCAAAAAGCGCTTTGTCGTGTCATTGGCAGCAAATGCCGATGGATCGGAGAAGCTCCAGCCCTTTTTTGTCTCGCATCGGGAACATCCCAAGTGTTTTCGCAAGAAAACGGCGGAGCAGCATGGACTGCACTACTATAGTAACAACAAGGCGTGGATGACGGGTGTGATCTTTTCGCGCTGGCTGCAGCGACTAGACTTTGCTATGGCGAGTCAGAAACGCCGCATTTTGCTGTTTATTAACGATATGCCATCGCATGTGGTTACGCACCTCGACTTGACAAGTGTCGTGGTGTTTATTTTAACGCCTGCAGTCATGCAGATGCTCAACCCTATTACTTGTCGTGTCGTGACGGCGTTCAAAAAGCGCTTTCGTCGCTACCATTTACGTCATGCAATTGACAAGGCTGAAGCAAAGAACGTCATGTTTGACGTTGACGTGCTTCAAGCAATGAAGTGGGCGGCGATTAGCTGGGACGAAATCACGACGGAGACGATCAAGCGGGCTTGGATTCCTACGCAATTGGTGCGCAACCGCGTGCAGATGGACGAGCACGAGCTGTTGCAGGAAGAAGAAGAGATTCTGCTGGATACGGAGCTAGAACATTTGATGATGTTCTTGCACCTTGCCAATCCTGTTCCAATGATGGAGTATTTGGACGACGAGACCATGTCGGATTACCCAGTGCACGAAGATAAGTTTGACGTCGTGTCTAACGTGTGTGAAGTGCCTGAGGATGAAGTGGATGATGCAGTAGAAGAAAGTCCGGGACGGACTTTGTCGCTGCAAGAGAAGCTGAAGGCGTTTCGTGATGTGCTGCACGTCTTGAAGGACCGAAGTGATGCCGATGACAGCGCTTTGAATGCGATTCGACGGGTACAAGATGCAATTCGACTGGAAGGTCAGAAAGAGGCTATGGGGGCACTAAATGGCAGCACTGGAGACGTGAAAGACGTGTTCGGTCTCGACACATCGAGTGACAGTGCCAACGCCTCTGCTCACGCGATGATGGCACTTGAACCTGATAGCCAGCAGCACATGGATGCATCTGCGCTGCTGGACTCGTCCGAGAGCTCAGCTCTTTCTGCAGCGTCAGCCTCTTTAGCCGAAGGAGCTGGCGACCACACGAGTGGCATGATGGACGGAGCTGTGGATAGTAGCAATCGACAGCAACGTTTCCACGCCGTGATTTAGCTGGAGATATGTGGATCAGAAAAGAGGAGGGGAGAGGTCGCTTGGCCACGTAGGAGGACGACAAGCTCTCGGGAGGGAAGAAGAAGGACTAATATGCACCTTCGTGTCCAGCGTAGTTACGTACCCACTTTTTGTTCGTCATGTCCAAATTGCAATAATTGTCGGCATTACAAATGGAGCTTCTCGTGAAAATCGAACCGCATTCCCATTAAAAGTTGGTCCATACATTGATCGAAGCTGAACTTACTGTCCCTCTCTCGCCCCGTCTCCTCCACCCGTGCAAAGTCTCCGTTATTTCCATTCTCCCATATCCAATACACGTCTTAACACAATGCCAAACGTCGTTGTTGTGCTTTATTATAAATACGTGCGTATCTGTGAGACGCTCGACGAGTTGAAAGCGTTTGCACAAGTTCATCACGACTTTTGCTCGTCATTGAACCTCACGGGTCGCGTGCGACTCGCGTTGGAAGGGATCAACGGGACGCTTGGAGGGTCCAGCGCGAATGTCCAGCGCTACATTGAGTTCATGCAAGCTCAAGACCCGTTCCTTGACATTGACTGGAAAACCAGTGAATCCGATATCCCACCGTTTTCCGACTTGAAAGTCCGCACTGTCGCCGAGATCGTGGCTCTAGAGGTACCACCTCATACCTACGACTTGACGCAAAGGGGTCACCACTTGACACCCGACGAGTTCCGAGCCGAGCAATTACATGCCGAGGCGGATTCCATTGCCGTTATTGACGTCCGGAACTCGTACGAGGTTCAAGTCGGGCACTTTACTGGTGCTTTAAACCCGAAAACTCGTCGTTTTGGACAGTTCCCTGAATGGGTACAAGACCATTTACCACTGCTGAAGCAAAAGCAAAAGGTGCTCATGTACTGCACGGGTGGGATCCGATGTGAAAAAGCATCGGCTTATCTGAAAGGTCTCGGTTTACCAAACGTCTACCAGCTGGAAGGAGGGATTCATCGCTACCTCGAGCGATTTCCAGATGGCGGCGGCCTTTTCCAGGGCAAGAACTTTGTATTTGATCAGAGAGTGACTATGGCGTCTGAAGACCAGTCGATCACGGGTCAATGTGCCCGTTGTCACGTACCGCATGATGCGCTATCGGGTATTCGATGCGCTTATTGTCGGATGCACGTTTTGCTCTGTGAATTGTGCCGCAATAAAGCAAGAGCTCGAGGTGAGACGGACGGGGACGTGTTTTGTGACGACCATTTAAAGTTGATCGCAGGCTCGTTGGAAGAGCTGGAAACACGAGTGACTATGCTCGACAAGGAGTTGTTGAACGAACGCGGTCGAGGCAAAAAGGGTCGTCGTCGTTCCTTACGGAAGCAATTGGACACGGTCCAGTGTCGGATACAGCGACTGAATCAGATACCTGAAGTATAACCTTTGGGTTGTGTAGCAAGTGAGTGGACGAGTTGATGCAATATCGACTTGACACGAGTACTAGCAAAAAGGACGATTGTATCTCTCTTGCACATGTTGTGGATGTTAATTGATACTTTGCAACGTGAGACTTTCGTGACCAGTTGTTTGGCCGAGTCGCTTACGGCTATAGTGCATATACTATCATCGCAGTTACTTAAGAGCTCCTGGGATAGCGATACTACTTGTTGACGCGGCCAAATGACCTAGAGCTGCGTCTGGTTGTGTTTGCACTCATTTGCGTCGTTTGTACAAGAGGTAGAGCACACAATTCAATGCGAACTCGCCGCGGACTTGTAGTTGATAAGTTACTTGAACAGAATTTGATGCAGACGCAGTCGATGGGCGGTGACAAGTCGTGCATAACGATATGTTCCGGTATCTTCTGGACGTTCACTATCATTGTCCGAATGCACTCACTTCGACAGTGTACCCCGTTGGTATTAGAATCAATTGAGGTGAGAGGTCCAAAAGGACACATCTTTGCTGCAAATTGTAAACCCCTGTAGCTGTTACCATGCAATTGCATGCGAAAAATCGAATGTGCAAAATATGTAGAAGAAGCTATACACTGTCTGAGGGCTTACAGAACAAACAGCTGCTTGTACATGAAGGTAGGCAGCACGTCATGGCCAGCGTGACGCTCGAGTCCGTGCCAAAGCTCAAGATTTACTTAATATCCACGTATATCGAAGGTCTTGCCTATAAACTATTCTTGAAGATTTAGCAAGATGCAAGCTACCACGCGCTTGACATTCATGGAGACGAAAAAAGAGTTGTGATGTGAGCCTGAATCACGTTATAAAACAATAGTGACCTCCGTCCTACGGCATGTGATATGCTGGCGAAGGTGATGTGCCAAATGCGACGACGCGCTTCTGTTAAGACGTGGCACATGTCAAAGACCATATAAAGATTTAATGACTTCCTGAGGGTCAGCGTCTGTACGATCACTACCATGGAAATGTCATGACGCATTCTTATCATACTATGAGCAGCTCTTCAAACAGTGTGGTCCATAACTATGTCAAGTCTTAGTGGACCGCAGTCGTTACGTGGCAAAAGTGACGCTTTTGTTAACGTTTCGTTACGACAGACGTGGCGCCCATTCGTCGCTGAGACGTTTAATGACGCCAGAAGTAAGTACAAAACCTAATGTGAGACATCTTAAAACTTAACTTACAGTTAAGAATGGCTGTCTGGTGATGTTCAATAAGTGCTTTATTACTGTAACGAGAGCATCTAGAACTTGTTATTGCCAGACTCATAGTGACGACTGTAGCGGCCTAGTGCGGCGTTACGTACAACACGTAAGAGAGTGACGAACGAACGAGCCTTGTCTGCTATTTTAGTTTGATAGAGCTCGAAAAGAGAACTGGTGAGTACATTTATTCTACCGTACAATATAATTGTACTGAATACAAGTGTCAGTATTAGTCAGCATTTTGACACTAGTGAAATTTATATCGTACGCATATTATCGCACCATTTGCAACTTCGACCCACTATTGTTTATGGCAATCATTTCAAGCCACAAGAACACTTATGCGAGTGTTCAGTGTTTCGAAAACAGGCCGAAAGGGTTTCACTTCACCGACCGACCGTGTCGAAAGCGTTGCGTGCGTCATAGCAACGTCAAGATAGTCCCAGTCCGCAGTCCGGCCGGAGGCAGAAGCGACACGCACACTCTGGCGATGCACAAAAGCAACGACAAAAGGGCCAATCGGATAGTCAGACGGACACACAGCTCAACCAGGCTACTCCCCTCTACAAGCGTTCTGAGACTCTCTCTCTTGCTTTTTGTATACTTTCAAAACCACGTGAAAAAGATACGGCAAAAACACACGTTCAGATTGCGCGGTTAGCGGGTATAAACGGAGCCAAGCAGAACTGCCCGCCCAGCATCTGCGCCATGTCGCACCAGAGCCGGGCCACTATAAACTACTTTGGGCAACTACAAACACCTGGTTCCGCCGAATGCGCGCGGCTACGGGTGTCTATAAGCGCTCCCATTGGAGCTGGCGCTGGGCCACGACCTGGGCCACGAGCGCCGCCAGATCTTTCAGCTGTGCCGACGCGCCCACCACTTGCGCCTCCATGCGCCGCACTGACTTTTTTAGTACGTCCAAATCGGCGCGACGTCGTCGCTTAGCGGCCACGAGGTCCGCGTCATCGTCCTCCTCTTCTTCTACCTCTTCGTCCAAGCTACTGCCCTCGTCCTCGTCACTCTCGTCGCTCGAGCTCTCGCCCGACGTGGTGCAGCTGCAGCTCTCAGTAGCGCTGTCCTCATGTGGCAACTGGGCACAAGGGGTGGGCGTTACAGTACGTCGCCGCTTGTGGCTCAAAATGCGCGGTTGCACATTGCTCGACGGCAGAGACGACTGCGTCGGAGTTTCTGTTGAAGGGCAACGTGGCATTGTTGGTTGAAGTAGTGTGTAGGGTTTGTGTATAGTCGAATAAAACTGGCAGCGGGAGTTGCTCTTGCGGTTGCTCTTGGGCGCAATTTAGAGAGAGAGTGCGCGCTAGAAAGCACAATGGGAAATGGGGTCGACTGCGACGCGAAGTCACTGGAGTTCGAGGGGGGTTATAAAAAAATGCGCCAGCCACGACGGTCGGTCGCTTTATTCGGGGTGCAACTACTTGGTCACACTATGTGTTTTGATCCAGCTGGTCGGTAGTCGGTCGGTGAAAGCGCCGCCCGGCTTTAGTAACTTACAAATCTCGATGGGTGGCGAACACGGTCGAACTAACCTCGTGATAGCGACTCCGAAAGGACGAAGACCGATCAGTTGCGGTCGTCTTCGTCGTGCGAAATAGCTTGGGTTTTGTATGGCTTTGCCGGCCGGTCGGTTGGCCTCAAAACACTCCCGGTCGGTCGGGATACTAGAATTAGTATGCTCGGATATCAGTCCCCATCGGTCGAATTCGACGAGCTTCGCCATCTGGAAACGAGAAATCAATTGGTTCCAAAGTATAGTGATGAACGACTTCGAACAACTAGAGATTGCTACGAAAAGGATAGACTTCATGACAAGAAGAAGCAGACGGCAGTATATTGCCATGTAGAATGACTAAAAATGCTATGCATCTGTGTAAATGCCATGCATCTGTGTAGACGCCGTGCATCTTAAACGGTAAAGAAGTTGAACTGTAATACGTGCAAAGGCTACAGGCCGACAGAAGGTCAGCGAACCGCCCATTAATCTTCAAAAGCACACGAACGATGTCGTCAGATTGCAGTATCGGAACATGGCCGAAGTCGGCTACCGGAATCATCAATGTACAGTCACAATCTAGAAGAAAAGTCAAAGTCATGTCAAGGCGAAGCTACGACCAAGCAAGGAATGCCACAGAAATGAACGACCTGATGGTGGCCGACCGTGGTCGTCGTAAAGCTCCTACTACCGGTATATTATCGGTACAATTGCATCACGGCCAGCCAATAGCTGCATCGTATTGTGATGTCCGTACGCGACAACATACTGTGTATGGCGTTGCTTTCTGCGACATGGTTCGCATCAGATTTATGACCTTCTGCTCGATTCTTTTGCCGCACCAGTAACTTGTCCCGAATGCGTTCGAACGTCCACTTTGGCCCTGGTCTGGCTCTAGCTTAAGGATAGTGATAATGGTACTAGAAAAATGAAGCAAAAAAACGCCCTGTCGACTGTCGCTGTAAGTAACTGTTAGCGGCAAAAGTCTGTGAATACGCGGACTTGATGTGATATTGACTTGTAACCTACTTAAGCCCTAAAAGTCTAGACGCCACATCGGTCTGCATTCTTAGCCCTGTAGTCATCCTCGTCTAGGCAGCACCATACTGCCGCCAAGTCTGAATCGGGCCAAAGTTGTTGACAGGAAAGCAATTCTTTCATTTCAATAAAACATCGTCGTAAAGTCCCCGAAGTGCTGTCTGCCTCGAATCTCGAGGTCTCGACGTGGTGCTTGTTCGCCGACAAGTAGTTGGCGAGCACACACGATGTGTAGCCGCTTCACACTCGATGAAAATCGCCTTGTCTTTGCCACACAAAGACGCAGGGATCGATCAACGACGGCTTTAGTGACCGTCATGTACTGCTGCATTAGGTCATATTCATACATGACTGCATCGTGTCTTTTTGTATTTCACACATGCTTTTCATTCTGCGGTATGGCGTGCTTATTACCATTTATTTCATACTAGACTACTATTTTGTGCATGGCTACCTCATCTGCTTGGTTGTGTATGTCTTAGCGCTATCCCAATTATGACAAAACAAAACTATCGATGGCAAATACGGTGACCGCGAGATAGGTCGTGAACCACATAAGCCACTGCTATATTGGAGCACTATGGGTACGCTCAGTCTACTTCAGACCTGCATACTGTACAGTAAAGAAATAGCACATCAGTAGAGTTGACACCTTTGCGATGTTACAGCGGGAGACCACGAACGGTTTTACAACCGCATGATCTTAACGGTATACACAGTAGACGCTACGCTTCTTCGTGGTCGTCCTTCGCCGTGAAGATGACGAAAGTGTGGGAACTGCAACCGGCTCGAGTTGTTCACTCATTTCCGTCCACATCGTTCATATAGCCTTACTCTGACAGCACAATACACTCGTCAATCGCATGGATTAAGTTCTGTCGACGCCAATCGGACCGTGATCCAGCTGAACCAAGAGGTGTTCAATCACACGGATGATGAAGGATTGCATCGTCTGTTAGGAACGTGGTACCAGTGTGTCGATCGCTAGTATCGTTGGCTTGCAGCGCGTCATGAGCACAATAGGCACCGCTAGAAGATCGAGCCCGGCAGCCAATATTTGCTAGCATCCATCACGAGGAACCCAGTGTGCCGCAAGAAGGAGCGATGGCCAGCATTAACAGCAATGATGTATTCCATGTCAGGTCTCATTGTGCAGCGGCAAACGCACTGTGGGTCTTTCCGTCCACAGTTACGTGATGGACGTGTCCCTATTCTTCATACTGCACATTTGTGTCCATCTTCATTGCAGCCACTGCACGCAATTTGCTGCAAAGAGCATAATGCGAATGACCACTCTTTTGTTCACATAAGAGCAGAGCCATATAAATCATCGAAGCGGTGGCGATAGCATCTTGTCAGAGCTTTTTCAGATCGCACGCGAAGTCTGACTCATCTTGTCGACGCTAATTTCCAGAATAGGGTGCGAGGACCTTCACGGAGGAGTTTCACTACTTACTAAACCACTGGAAGACCAACATTTGTATTTTGCAGAGGACACAAGTACAGCGCCCGAGTCCACTCTACCGGGGAACTGGCCAGCTCATTGATGCCGTTTTGTCGTACGTTACGGTGCAACAGCGCGACGGACTTGCGTGCTTGGGAATGAGAGAAAAAAATACGCGTCGCGACAAACGACCGCGTTTTGTGGCGTCCATCTTTAAGCTGTTACACGACTAGCGTCATAAGCAGTATGAATCGCGTCGCGTGCTGCGGGACGAGTAGTGGGACATCCCAAGTGTTGCTACTAACTTTGAGGTACATGTCCAAGTGAGGAGCAAATCTCATTATCAGTCCCACAAATGGCCAAAAGTCCCAAAACCAGTACTATACTCCATTCAAGTCTAAAATTGATAGATAGTGGTAACCACATTATACTCAACTGCAACATGGGATAAGAAACTGCGTGATTGCTGGCGAGTCTTTCCATTAACAAGAAAATGGTCACACGAATGGTTGCGCACACTCCATTCAGTTCTTGCTGTGTTTGGTGCCGATTGAAATGTCCCAACGAATGTGTACTTTTTCTGTGTGTATGTGACTTTTGCTGCCTGCGCATAAGCGACATGAAAAGTATAGCGTCCAGTGGACTGTCTGGAAACACTTGCGAAGCTGCAAGCGTTTGGTGATAAGCTACGCGTGTCTTTTGGTGCACATATGACGCAGATTGGGGTGCCGAGCGAACTCGCACTTTGGAGGTATGCGGGAGAAGTCATTCCGGGAGCTGAAAGAGCAACAGCTTGTGCTGTGTGTTCATGCACGTTGTATGTAAATAGTACGCTTGAATTGGAGGAGTGCGTAATCGTTCAAATTAACCATTGTGTAAATAATACGAGTCTTTACAAGCTTTAAAAAGGTTCGTTTGCATTAAATACATCCAAATATCCCCTGCTGACTTAATAACCGCGCTACACACGTATGTGTTCGTGAGGCAGCATAATCGGCACCGAGCAAAGCAAGATCGGACCTGCTCCTATCCTAGCGTACGAACTGTTACAGGTGCGCACCAGTCATTAGCTTGTTACATGCCAGTCAGTCATACTCCTCGCACTGCATCACATACACACGGACAAAGCACGCAATCGTTACACAGCACACTCGACACCAACATCAAGAACTGACCTGCTGCTATCGCTACTCACGAACGGTATTGTGTCCATTCGGGGTCCCCACAATTACGAGCTCGTCGAGTTCGTAATACCGGGACCTGTCTCGCACGCAATGTGCTCACTGCGAGTGGGCGCAAATTGAGAGGGGAACGAACCATTGGTAAAAATGGAGCGCTTTGCGACCACTCGTGTGATAGTTGTCTTAAAATGGAAAGACTCATTAGCAATCAAGCAGTTTCTTAGCCCATATTGCAGTTAAGTATAATGTGGTTAGCACTATACCAATTTAGATATTCAACACAAGTATACATTTGATAGACTTGATTAAAGTATATTACTGGTTCTGGGACTTTTGGACATTTGTAGGACTGATAATGAGATTTGCTCCCAAGTGAGCTCGTCAAGTCCGCGCTTGCTTCAACTCACTTGTTCAGCATTGCGCCGTCCCGGCTCTCGTTTATCACGTGGTACTGTTTGTATTGTCTCTCGTTCTCGCGTTCAGCAACACACCTAAACGTAGGCGCGCTGCCCTGTCACCCGAAGATCAAGTGCTCGAGATCTGCAGACGTGACTCACCTGGAAACATGCGACCACCACCACCACACCTCGAGCCTTAGAGAAAGTTTGATGTCATTGTCAATGGCAGTAACTAGAAAAGTCATGGATTGATGTGATGCAATAATGTATACTCTCTCAGTAGAACCACAGCAATCTCATTCCGGTGTCGTCTATGGACAAGAACTGAACAAGTGATCGACCGATCGGTACAACGCCTTGACGTTTGTGGTCCGCCTAGAGCCTGCCGGTAAGTCAATTGATCACGTGTTCGTAGTGCACAGCCCCATCTGCATGTGGGACCGACTCCTGGGAAACAAATTTGACCCTCTCTGGCTCGCCCCTTGCGGTTCTATGACATCTCCATCGCACAAGTCACACATCATCAGGTCACGACAAACCACCTGCCCGTAGCATATTGGTATCGCAGGTGCGATACTTGGCACCTATAGATTGTCTTGTACGCAGATATCTTACATACAACAATTCAAGCGTTCTCTCGCTGACAATCAACTTCGGTACCCAGCTTTCGCGAGGAAGGAAGTGAGTGAGTGGTGTGCATGTCTGAGTAACTATGTATTTCTACGGCTATTCAGTCGAGTCGCGTCGTAAGGGCTCGAAAAAAAGCGTCTCACTGCACCTCATATGCCCACAAACACAAGGCTGCGATCTGACCAGAGAGCCCCCAGCCGAGAAACCTCGCAAAAACTAGGCACGCATATCGTCACAAGACTGGGCTGAAAGTGCCGTCCCTCGATTATGGGCATTTTGTGGTCGCGTCTCTTGTCTACAGTGCATAATTTTGGGCAACGTGTCAGTAAGCAATCACCCAAAAATGAGCGGAAAACTCACCCGACAGATGTCACAACTCTCTCTATTCACTTTGCAGCGTGCACATGGTCCTTTTGGCTCTTGTCGTCGACACAGAGTCGGACGCGTGTATGGTAAAAGGAGTGCTTAGCGCGACCGTTTCGACTCTGCCGACGTCATATGCTCGACGAGAATAGTTCTCGTCTTCTACTTCGTCTCTTTTTTTTGTTACCCCCAATTATGAATAAATCGAGTTCTCCTACGCCCCCCCCCCCTTTCTGACGGACCTCTTGTTACGAAATGTACGGTCGCTCGATCTGGATCTCTCACGTGACGAAAGTTGTGGTTGTGGCGGCACTGGTGGTGCTTCCGGACTGGCCGTTCTCTCGTCCAATTATACGACGCGGCCTTTCTCCTCGCGCGCCCGTTTCGAGTGATAGGGGCCGTGTGCAACAACTGGCGCGCGTCCCCCATACAAATTTCAAGTGATAGGCACGCTACAAACACGCGAGTCTCTCCCCTTTCCGTCTGCGCTGGCGCTCAGTTTCCGACTCGAGCGCGAGCGACTTCACACGTGGAGGAACTACTGAACGATCGAGTGATCGATTGACCGACTGACCGACTGAGCGAGCAAGCAAGCGCGTCCGACTCAATCAATCGCGTTCTATTTTTCGTCTGCTTCTATTTTCTTGTACTCGCCCGTACGCGCAGTCCCTTTTTGCGTGTCCATCGAGGCGGTTTAGACTCTCGTCCACTAAGTGGATCCGCTCGTCCACTCATGGTCTACGGCTCTCTCTATCGTCCACGGCAGCCGACGCGACCAAGCGAGACGACGGTTCGCAGTGAGTCGCAACACACGTCATCACAGGACGTACCAAACTGGTCCAATAACTCGACCTCGAGTGCCACCAGCGTCGCTCCGGATGCGTACCTCACATTTACCGACCAACAACAGGACGCTTTAGTGCACGACGCGCGAGCCAATGCCGCAGCGCTATTGGTGGACGCAGTAGCGGACGCGGACAAGTGGCAGTTCGTTACTACGCGTGGTCCACTTAATGTTTACGAATTACGAGCGGACGCCATGCATCGCGTGTCCAGCATGATGCCAGCGGACGCGTCCCGTCTGCCACACAATATGCACACCATGCTCGCCACCACGCGCGTGAGGGCGACGCTGGACGATTTCATGCGGCTCATGGCTTCTGCGAAGCGGGACACGTTCCAGAACGTCCAGGCGGCGTTGTTCCAAGAGCGGGTGCAATTAGCGGACGTGTTTACGAGTTTCGGGAGTCTCCCGAGTGGACGGAGCGGACGGAGCTCGTCCACTTCGTCCACTGGGAGCTCCAGTGCTGCTCGATCACCTAGTCAAGGCACAGAAACGGAGCAATACGCCATTAAGTACGTGTCCATTAAAGGTCGGAATAACCGCTCGCACTCGGGTGCAGCGTTAAGTGCGACGTCAGCGTCCACGTCGCTCAAATTCGGCGGCAAGAACCGCCATCGAGAGCGACAGGCAGCTCGGCTCCATCATCATCATCATCAGGGCAAGAAAAAGGGACTCAAGGGGTCGGCAGACAATGCACAGGAGGAACAAGGACTGACGCTATGTCTGGCCGAGTACGCGACGATCCGTCGCGCGCGGCTGCGGGGCCCCATGGCTCATAATCAAGCGCAGGACTTTGACGATCCTCGTGTGGGGATCATTTCGCAGCACTCGATCGAAGATCCCGCGGTGACGCGGTATTGCAAACCCATTATGACGTCTGGAAGTGCTGGCAGCAGCTCGACGACCACGTCCAAGTCAACGTCGTCGTCATCGTCGACGTCTTCGTCGTCGTCTTCTTCGCAAGCAGCTGCTGCTGACTTTGCATTGACAGCAAGAGCTTTAATGCAGTTTTCTGGTTTGGTTGTGTACCCCGTGGCGTCGTCCGTGGCTGGGGAGAATGCTCTGGAAGTACTGATCAAGCTCAGCTGCTACGATGCAAATGGCGTCACGAGTACGCGAAGACAGAACATGTTGGCGTACTTGACGGCTTTTCAGCAACTGGATACCGCGCTGTTGGTCATGCGACTGCGCGAGTCGCCGTACTTGACGTCGGAGAATTGGGTCAAGTCTCGCAAAAGCTGCTGTGTGTGTCAAGGTAAGTTCTCCATGTCACGCCGGAAGCACCACTGTCGTCTCTGTGGTGACGTCGCGTGCTCCAAGTGCTCAGAGGTGCATCAGATCAAACTGGGCAAGGCAGGCAAGTGTCCTTTCCGAATCTGCGTCAATTGCGTGCATGGAATGGATGACAGTCAGCGATTGAGCAAGGATCGGACGAATATGCAGGTTCAGAATCCAGGTCAACCGCCCAGGACACCAGTGAACAGCATCAAGGCTTTGCGTCGTCGACTTGGGAGTGGCAATGTACTACGTAACCCGGAGGATGATGATGAGTACAGTCGAGCGCTGTTGACGAGCTCGAATAGTGGCGATGGCTCGGACGTATATGGTTCGCGAAGTCTGCTGTCATCTCACACTTCGGGAAGCGAAGACCGGACGTTGTATAGTATGTCCGAAGGCACAACGAACAGCTTCAGCAGTAGTCACGGCCTCGGTGGTTTTGGCAAAAGCGGCAGCTCCAAGACGCTGAGCATTCGTGGCAGCAGTCTCGGTGGCAGCTTTTACAAGCCGAGCAATGCAAGCAATGCGACAACTGTGAGTAGTTCCCGAGGCAGCCGCTTTGATTACGAGAGCGAGAATGACGTTGAAGGGAACGAAGGTGGTGGCAAAGACGTGGATAGCGACACGGAGAAAGCGACGGAAGAGATTCGACGTCCGTCTCGAGAAGTAGAGAAGGAACCTGAAGTGGACTTGAGCATGGATCTTGACTCGATTGAGGCAATTGAAGTGGAATCCGACTGCTCGTCGACACCGTCTTCACCTAGCAGTGTCGTAATGCAGAGCGACCAGTTCTATAAGCGGTTCTCTGAGGTGTCGCTGATGGATTTCCACGACTCGGAGTTTGACTTGTCCATCAAGGGCGGTTTTCCTAGTAGCAGAGGTGGTCGTTTGACGAACAAGTCTGTGCTGGAGAGTTTTGACTTTGATGACTCCGAGGCTGATGCTGATTCGGACCGAGAAGATCTGGATGGTATCGGCGAAGAGGAGAACGAAGACGGGGACGACGACGACGACGAAGAGGATATCTGTGACTTTGACATTCGTGAACTGGACGGGACCGACCAGGATGAAGACGAGGATGATGGCATGGAATTTCACGACTCGAACGTCGGGATTGACTTCAAGTTGCAGGATCTGAACTTGCAGGATTACCACGGCCTCGATGATCTCAAAGAGGGCGACGAAGAGTATGATGAGGAGATTCTGGAAGAGATCCATACCGACATGGTGCTCGGCAAGTCAGGTGCAGATATATCCATAGGCGAAGCGCGTGCTACTCGTCTTGCAGAGTACGGCATCATGGACTCGGGCAAGGAGAATATTTACGATCTTGTCGCCAAGCAGGCGGCCCAGCACGCGAGCTGTTCGCTGTCCACGATCAGTTTCGTGGATGCCCGACGCGAGTTCATCAAGTCTAGCTTTGGACTGACACATGAGCTGAGTGAGGTCCCTATTTCACACTCGCTCACTACAGAGATCATGCGGCGCTTTCCAGCCGCAAAAGCTCCTGTTGCTCACCGTGGAAGCAGTAGCGGTGGAAAAGCCGAGGATGATGCTGAGGTTGTGATCGTGCTGGATGCAAGGCAAGATGCTATTCTGTCCACTAATTTATTCGTCACTGAGGCACCCAAGTTGCGATTCGTCATGGGCGTGCCGTTCCGGGCACGCGATGGTATTGTGCTCGGGGCGCTTATTGTAGCAGACGCTCAGCCTCGCACATCAGTGACACCGCGGCAGTGCTCGCTACTGAAAGATCTGGCCGAGCAAGTAAGTGCCTTACTCGAGGATTTGTGGACACGAAATCAGGAACGCACCAAGTTAGCCGGTTCGCAGCCTGGTCAGATGCATGACAAGCTCGCGGATTTGCTCTCGCAGTCGTATACCACAGGTTTGCAGATGCAGCAGAACGAGTTGAAGATTCTGGAGCAATCGACGTCAACATCGGTGAGCTCCACGACGCATAAACCGCTGTACACGAAGGACTTTCAGCAAATGCAAAGCGTCGAGTTATGAGTCCGTGCAAGGACTGAAGGACGGCAGATTTTATCTACCCGTACACCCAAATATGCCCACGTGAGCCGGAGAAGAAGAGTCCAGTCTGGTTGATTGCCACCTGGCATGGCACTAGCGTTGGAGCGCCAAGGAGAATAGCTAGCGAGCGGCAAACGAAGCCGTACATTGAGACCGCTAATGTTTTATGTAAGCACCAGTGCACACAAACGCACCCTATCCCCGCTGCAACGAAAGGAATACAGCATCTAATTATTGTGGTTATATTGTACGTGCATTGAGGTTAAGGTATGTCTGGTTGAATTCACACGTATATCTTCAGAAAAAAGTTGAGATTGATTAAGTTGGCTGCTTTCCAGCATAAGCTGCACAAAGTTGTGAATGGCTGGTATAGAAAATGTATTGAGAACTGGGAATTGAGGAAACCGTAAGGTAGACGTGCTCCCGAACATGTCAGACTTAACTTGGTCGATGTAATGAAGATCAGTTTTGGACCGTAAGGTCATTCAGCTTGAACTTAGCGGCTCAAGTGATGCAGGAATGCATTTCCGAGATTCCATGGACATGCTAATTGTCTATAAAAGTGTTGTCGACGACGCTGTTGCTGAGTATTTATAGCTTGTCCATTGCGCAGTAGCTGAAAGGCTGTCGGATTGGTCTTCATTCCATCGGATGATTATGTGCTGAGTGGCAATAACCAGGTGTGAAGACCTGGTGATGCCACCGAATACCTTACTCGAGCTTTGGTCCTGTCGTTTTGTCGACACGTGTCAAAGGTGTTATCATATAAGGCAACGGTAGTAACTGCTAAAATACGCATGTGGTTGACGACGTTTGACGTAGCCTTTGTACATCCGTGCACACTCATGCAATTTGACTTCTCAGATTCAATACAATGTAATGCATTCGCTGTGCCGATAGAGGACCGTGTACTGTAAATGCGCAGCGAAGATGGTGTAATCTTGAGCTGATCTAGTAGAAGCAAGTAAGATGACAGTTCCCGAAGACCGTTGCATTGATACATAATTTTCTTCTTGTGATATCATGACGCCCCCGTTGCTCGTTCGTCATTATGAGAGACATCGACACTATCGTGACATGCACCTATTCATTTCTACCGGAAGCATACCACAAATTTGATGTGTACTTTTGCTAGTATCAATTAGTCGTCACAAGAGAAGCAAGAAATACTGAGGAACGTGCTTTTGTTGATCTTACTGTCAACTAATCGGTCGCACTTTCAGTAGTTCTAGCAGGACTAGAATATCGAAAGACCTTGCGTAAGAGTAGGTAGCATGTTTCCATGTCCAACAATTCAAGGAAATTCCCTATCTTTGTTCTCGATTTACGGTGCTCTTGAACGTCATGTTGTACGTATCGAGTCAGCTTCCTACTTGAACTGTATACAAAGTCAAATCTAACTTGATCCCGGTGATGTCATTTGTCACTTCAAGTCTATGCACGACGAGCGATGATCGTGATTATTTCGCGTTAGCAGGTGCCTTTTGTGCCCGCGATGCCAAACAAACATCGTCTTAATCGATAATCGACTAAAATATAGTCAAAATACCTGGCCGCACAACTTGTTTTGTACAGGGCGAGAGCGAAACCTTTGCTGCCGAAGAATGATCAAGTGTGCGGTAACTGCAGAGACTCTGCGGCACATATTCTCAGACTGTCACTATGCAGCGGCTCTGTCGGACAAAGTGGTGAACCACCGGACTGGACGATGGACGACGCACCAGAGGATGCGACATTTTCTGGCAGCTTTAGCTAGCCAACTGGTTACCAGGATACCAGTGAACAGGCAGGGATGGTAGCAGACAGGTTCTAAGATGATGCAACAGGGCCGAGAAAAATGGAAGTGGATACGGCACGTCGTCACAATAGTCCGCCAAATTTGAATATGGACGGACAGGAGTGCGGTGATGTTCTTTGCGGTCAACACATCAGTGGTAGTACATAGCAACAGTAGAGAGTGTGTATCCGACAACTACGAGTGGTCGCGATACGTGATCATCGCGGATCCGAGACATCTATACGAAAGGCAACCTCAATGTTTGCGTCGAATGCTTGTATAACGACCTAGAAGGCACCAACTCTTTTTCTAAGATGTTAGTCACGGTAGGCCATCGGGAACTCTGGCGCTCACATTCTGGCTCGAGCAAATTGTAATAAGCATCCTTAACTCTAGACCCACTTCTGGGAACAAGCTTCAGTTGCAAACCCAGCACCCAGCACCGACTGCACGGCGACGTAGTAGGAACAACAAAGTGGATAGAGATATTGACGACCGCACACAGATGCTGCTCCATCAATCTGATCATATCGGTTGAATACTTCTCGTTAACTTGGCTCAGTATTACAGATCGTGAATACGACGTGTATCGTCCGTTAAGAAACGTCCTTTTTGCTGGATAGTTTCTGCCTTTATTTCCACTTCGGAAACGAGTTTTTCACCGCACTTATTCGCTTGAGATATGTTGCGGCGTCATGTACGTGATTGTAATCTCGCATGTTCGCAATCCGATGTTGTAAATGGGGTTTAAAGTGGTAGACATTTATGTTTTACTGGAGAAGTACTGGGTCTGCGACGAGGACTAGTTCCCAGATCTGGGTCTCGAATTGGAACTGGTGTTGCCATTCGCTCTCCTGGCTTCAAGACTTTCACAAGATCTTGCACATCGTAACAACGTGTGAATAGACAATCGGTATCTGCCTTTCAGTCATCAGTCCAAACAGCGGTAGGTATAGTAAAAAAGAGGAGAAGAAACATTCGAACATACGACGCAGCCGAGTAATGTAGAGACTCTACATCGTCTGCTGAAGTATTAATCCCACTAGTAACTGAGTGACTCAGACATCGAGACTACGTTAGATCGTCGAAGCCGGGCCAAAAACCGCAATCGACACCTGCAATTATGAGACGCCTCTGATCTACAAAGTACGTCACGCCCGTACTATGTGTCTCGCGTCCGTACAGAGGTATGAAAAGTACTCTATAATCAACAAACACCAGCGTATGAAGCGAGTCAATTCACGCCATTCCGATGTATAGTACCCACATCCTTTTCGACCTTCTGGTCGCCTCTTAATCCTCTTCCCTCCCTATAATTTCACACTTCAACGAAAAGGCGCCAAGGACGAGGTCGTCTGGCGGTCATTGAATTATGTATCAGTCGAGCTCGCTTCATCGTCATTACAGTGGCTTCCACTTTCCTTTCCTGCTCTCTCTCTCTCTTGCAATAAACAGCGATATCGTACGTCGTCAGGAGTGGAATCACATGGGAATTGGGGCCGGATTCTTGGCGCAAATGACGACCCAGTCTCCGCTCTGGTGGAAACAGTGGTGACTGAGCGTGACTTATGGGCACCATACGTGCAGACAGTAGGACTATCGTGAACTATCTCTTGAACGAGGTTGTGACCGTCGACTGTCTGTTCGCGCGTCTGTTTGTATCACATCAACCAGCTGCTGTACCGTCAATACAAGTTCTTTGCACGTCTGCATGACCGCACTCAACAACAAGGAGAAAATCCAACGACTGCCCTCGAATCGTCTACCAAACATGAGTTTCTCTCGCGAGACTAAGACCGACGGCAGGATGGGCGCCAGTCGTACGTTACGTACGTCCCTCCCTTGCCGTCGACGCAAGAATTCTGTTTCGTTCTTGCGCTTTGCCTCAATATTTCACTCGATTCGTCCAGTTTTTTTCCGAACAAACCTGCACTGTATATCAACCCGGAGGCATCGACCTATCCCCACTTCGGCCTAAAAGCTGCCTACGTAGTATCCGTCGTATCTACTTTGTCTCCTCTCAACTCGCCATGACTGGATGTGCATAACAAGCAAAGAACGAGCACCCAAAAAAGAAAAAACGAGATAGCCGCTGCCGTGGTCTATAGTCTACTCTATATTGTCTCGCTGTCAAGCGGATCAGACTGTTACGATACTACCAGGATACTTTCGACCTCGCGACGACCCCGAGTGTCTCTATACAAACACCTAGACAACGTCGCTCAAGAGACCGCCCAACAACCACGAGCGGTCGTTCAACGTCGGGCCACTTTGCACACATGGCACTAAACGCCGGTACTCTCCAAGTCTTTTACCACCAAATTAACACATACACAGATACAGATACATACAAATACTAGCGATACGTTTGTCGCCTCCTCCCCCTTCCTTTGCATCGTGTCGATCCAGTTAGAAAGTGACGGTAGACGTGCAGCGAGTGCGACTGTACGGCTCTTTTTCGCAGAAACCCCCCGTCAAGTACGATATGTTTTCCTTCCCTTTCGTGCGTGGCTCATAACTAACTAACTCGCTCGCCTCGAGCTCGAGCTCGACGGCAGCAGGTTCAGTTCAACCAGCCGGTCGTCGCATGCTTGTAACCCGTCGATCCGACCGACCGACCGTTCGTGCGTTCGTTTATCGCTCTCTTAAAGTGCATTATCTGTCTTCCCTTTCTTTCATCCCGACTCCAATTAATCACGTCTTCGTCTCATTCATCTTCCACCAAAGCCGACGACGTCACCCCTCGCCGCAAATCCCCTCAACTCGTCCGTTTTCTCGCCTAACGTTGGGGATGGACCGCCTTCGCAGCAGTAGCAATAGTAGCAACAATAGCAGCAGTGGAGACACTGCCGCAGATTCCGATTCCATCACTTCCGGGTTCCCTATTCTAGGGGATAACGTGTCCCCCGTAACACCAGACCGCCACCCAAGTATGCAGCAGCAGCAACCCCACTCCAGCCGAAGCTCCACCGCCAGAGCTCCACGCTTTAGCTTTCGAGCGAGTGCTATTAGTACCCCAACCAGCAAACGCCGGTTAGGGAGCACGACGTCCCCCCTATCGCAGACCCAATTCTCCTCCTCGTTATCCTCTTCCTCTTCTTCTTCTTCTTCTTCTTCTTCCTCTTCTTCGTCCCTGTCCATGTCGACCTCGTCGCTCCCAAGCTCCAGCTCACTCACAGACCGCCTCACAATGATGAAGATTCCAATGCAGGACCTCAAAGGCGCGGTCTTTTACGGCTGGCTCTGGAAACGTGGCCATACGTTCAAGACATGGAAAAAGCGCTTTTTCCTCCTGAATGGCGCGGCACTTACGTACTACAAACAGTGCTGTGTGATTACATGGGACATTCTCGGTGGAGGCATCCGGTGTCTCGATCTACCGGTTCGAGGGGGACTTCGAGTCGCTCAGGCTGAAGCTTCGGACTTGACGAGTTTTGGCCTCCGGATCACGAGTTCCAGTGGTCGGCTGCTCTATGTGCAAGCAGGAGATCTCGAGTCTAGGACCCAGTGGCTTAAGGCCTTGAAAGACGCGCCACAGAGACGTGCAGCGCAATTGGGACAAGAACCTTTACGCCAGACAATGGTGAGTGACCTGCCGAGTCGACGGTCGTGCCAGCTGAATGACAGTCAGTCGCCTTCGATGCATAGTGGAGATAGCAGTGAAGAAGAAGGAGGAGGAGGGGAGCGGGAGATGCAGGGCTATTTGACGATCCGAGGCGGACTGCTCTCGGGCTGGAAGAAGCGCTTTGTGACGTTGCAAAAGGGGCACTTGGTGCTCAAACGCAGTCATGTGGTGCGACGAAGTAGTTCATCTGAATCGAAAGAGTCGACGGACAAGCAGTTGGAAGTATTGTCGGCAGCGGCGTGGACGGGCCACGTCAATGGACTTTGTATCCGGCTGGCGAACCACAAGGAGATGTTTGCGTTTGCGGACCACGACGTGGATGCGACTATGTGGTTGACGGCATTAAAGAGCTGCTAAAGGTGACAAGTCATGGTGGTTGTTGACCTACTACGCGTGCATTATTGGATGGATGGATTGACTCGACTTGACTTGACTGCAACTATAACTACGCTTCAGCTATTGAGACCTGAGGACGCAAGTGTCTGTCTACGATGGTTTAAATAGCTGCTGGGGATGGT
>ABWE02002755.1:0-27830 GCA_000173235.2 Hyaloperonospora arabidopsidis Emoy2
ACATGGGTCTGTACTTTGCTACCCAAGAGATGGTGTGGCTGCGGCGTTTGCTCAAGGACCTCAAGATGCTCAAGGACGAACCAACTACGGTTTACCAAGACAACCAAGGCGCAATTGCCATTGCGAAGAACCCAGTATTCAACTCAAGGACGAAGCACGTCGACACGAAGTATCACTTCTCGCGCGAACGCGTCGAAGCGAACGAGCTCCGCGTCGAGTACATGCCTACCGGGACTATGGTTGCAGACGCTCTCACAAAAAGCGTAGCACGGCCCAAGCTCGAGCAATTCCAGTACGCTGTCGGCCTCAAGCCCCTCAATCGCGTATCGATCAAGGGAGGGTGTTAGAAGTGATCAAGTACGCGGTTGGATGTGTAGGTTATATGATGCATATTATGCTTGTGAAGTGCGTCGTGACTGAGTCAGGGGCAACAGATTGGCTTAGTCGTTTGGGAAGGGGGCCGCGCAATCGCCTTCAGTTTTGCATATGACACAGTGAGGTTTTTACCGAGGGTTTTTACAAGACGTAATTACCAAAAGGTAGGACACACCACAGAGGGATACGCAAAGGCAAGGAGGGTAGGACAGAAGAATGAGTGGCTCACAGCCAATAGCTCCAAGCACACGGAGCCGCACGAATACAACTCACTTTTTTGCTTTGACCACTTTAGCAACAGTACCTTCACCTCAGTAGCTCTGCAGCATTCGAACAGAACTTGCATACTGCATTGGCCTTCTTGACAACTTTTTTCCATCTGTGGTTTTTTAGTAGCCACGTTACTAGCCCGAGCTAGATCAAGTTCCAACAGTGGTTAATTGTCATACTCATCCACCTATTGCAATACTAGATATATAAGGTAGACAATTTGAACCAAATTAAAAAATATAAGCCATCACGTTGATCCGTTTGTAAGCAACTTGGATCCTTGACCTTTTATCAAACAATGCATACATGAAGAGCCTAGAGCGCTCGACTCGTACAAGGTTCTACCCTGGTGAGCTTCCTAGTTCAACATATCCTCCGATTTTAGCGGGATAATTGCAGCATACTTAGTCGGGACAAACCGCAAGTGGTATGTCAGACATTTCCTGACTTCATAATTTTCTCCTCAAGCTGTGCAAACATCTAAACACTTGTCTGAACGATGTTCTTGGGGCCACACTTCTGGAGTGCAATCTCCCATAAAACCCGCGATTTTCATTATTATTCGATCCACAATAGGTGAACGACTTGATCAGCGAGACTCGATCCTGATTACCATCTTAATCGATAGTAATCGATCGGCTCCGAAGGTCTCATGGGTTCTTTAAATGTTATGACGTAGTAGCCAAAACGTATCTTACATTCACCTTCGCGTCTGATCCACTAAATTTCCAGTCTAATCCGCTATTCCCGCTCTGAGCATATATGGGACCTCCGTTTGGGCCGAATTTAATGATGATGGATCGGGAGCAGCAGCTGATCGTGGACACTACGTCCTCGTTATAACGAAGTCTGATTTCGTTGGACTTTCATACGTGGATGTGCTCGGAACAGCTTCTTTTATCTCGTCTCATCTCCGATGCGTTAAAACGTCAGATTTTTGGCCAGATCGCGATCATATAAAGTGTACAAATAGAAACTGTTTCACATGTCTGCAATGAAAATCTTGCAGTCCATCACGAAATTGAATCTTCGCCCGTATCAACATCACATTTGGATGATACAGATATAACTGTTAAATGTTAGCGGAGCGTAAAAGTGAAGGAAACTTGTTGGTCGAAGCAGCAAAACCAAAAGTGCATTATGTTATGAGCGGAAACTCTTTCCTACCGTTTCTAGTCATCATTCCAGGTCCATTCTTCATTCCAACGTCCCGTCAATCCAAAAGCTCCTTTCCTATGTTCCTTTCCAATATTCCTTTCCCATACAACGGTTTCTCTGATGTGACCACACAGCTCTTCAGTTGACAAAAATGGGGGACGTCACTGTCTGGCAGAACAGTGCTGGTGAACCCGGCACACCAGTACTCGAATGTTTGAACCTTTTATTTCGTCATTGGGAATCGAACCAGTGACCTTCCATTTGGTGCTGCCACACCGTAGCACTTGAGCTACGAGTTCATATAGAAGGCGCACTCTGTTGTCCTATTGGTGTAGTACTACTTAAAGCATGTTCTGACTCATTGACACGCTTATCCCTACGCATGTCCATAACACATATGTCGCATCACCTATACTTAACAATAACAAAGGGATTAATTACGATCTCTTTTTCCCGTGATATTTTTGTCTCCTGTCAGACATCATTTTCTCCAATCCATGATTTGAAAATTCGAATTTGATCGCTCTCCGAATAGGGGTAGATAGTATTATCTGACTGTACCAGTTCCGTTCAGTAACATTCATTACATCGCCAAAGACTAATAACTTTGTCCTTTTGGAGCTTAATCGCGTAAAAGCGCACACCTAACCTTGCTGATCGAGCTCCCAGCTCGATCTTCTTTTTGTTATGTCCCGTAAATTACGTTATGAGTCTGCGATCGCTGACATACAGATACGCTGAGTGATGACTGGTTGCCGAGACAATCAACAAGTCTGACTTATATTCACACTTCGTGGACATCTCCACGAAGTCTTTTGAAGATAATCCCTTCTCAACATTACCTCCTGGAGCTTCTACAGAGACTAGATTACCCCTTAAGGGAACGAACTGGGAGTTGAAGTTATACGCGACATACAAGGATTTTGGTTTGGTTCGGTATTACGGCTTGGCCGATTCTGTCGCGGTTTACGCTGTGTAAAGCTTAGGCGGAGATGCCTTGTGCTTCTGCTCATGTAACATCTGCGGATGTTACCTTGCTGTTCCACAGCTTGAAGCTGGGTCTCTTCATCATCTGCCTGACTGAGATCCATGGGCTCAGCCCTATCAAACGAATTTTGAGCATGCCCATATGTACCGTAGCGAGCCTCTCTGAAGTTAAACTCGGCGTTAAAAGTAATGTCTACCGCCTCTTCAAAGTTGAAAGGATAAAAACGAAAGACTTCTGTCCGTGCAATCCCAACACGGAGACCTTCCATAGAAATGATCACGCGGACTTCCTCGGGAGGAGGATCCAACTACAAAGCAGCAAGAAGAGTTATCAACTCTTGGAAATAGTGCGATAACTCTTGTTCCCTTGTCGGGAGGATGAGTAGCGTGAACGCACTCGATATGCCTGATTGGGCAGTTCAAACACGCGATACATTTGTCTCTTTAGCGAGTCGCACGTGAGAAACGCGGCATCTACAGACGCATCACACAACAGAGCCTATTCTCTGGCTCTATCGCCAAATTTTGATATGGCTAGGGAAACTCTCTGCTGCTCGATTTGCATAATAGCGGCGCTCATCGCCATGTGGACTTCTCGAATCCACACAAGGAGGGTATCTACCTCTTTACCTTCAAATGTCTTCACGCTCCGATCGAGCGGGCGAGCCTAAGAATCTTCATCGGGCATAGGGATATAAAGTGTTCGCATAGCCGACGCCACATGGTCATAGACCTGTCCGATTAGCGTGGCCATAAATTGCATGAAGGCTATCAGCCGCGTGTGGTGTAGTTAGTTAATTCTGCAATAATAAAGTCTCAACGTAACAACACAACAATCGCCGAGTAAGTCAGCGCAGTTGGGCTAGTACGTCGGGATAAATTCATTCGCGGTTCGCCCCTTTCGGGTTCAGGTGCGGCTTCCGCTCTCGCTGAGTATCCACAACCACTCTCTATTACAAAAGCCTGCCTGAGCTCAGCAGCTTCCGTTCCCCAAATCCTGTGACTCACACCAATGGATGGATGCCGGCGTTTCACGATTTTACAGGTCACCGAGCGCAATGTACGCTCGACTAGAAGATTTACAGTGTTCTTGGTTAAAGACGCTCGTCGCTCGACGAGTCTCAATGCAGTGCCGTCTACTTGGTCACTGGCTCGCCGCTCGACGAGACTCGAAACGGTACCGTCTATTGGGCTACCGGCTTGTCGATTGCCAAGACTCAAAAAAGGTGTCGTCCATTGGATCACCGGCTCGTCGCTCGACGAGACTCATAATGGTACCGACTATTGGGCTACCGGCTTGTCGATTGCCAAGACTCAAAAAAGGTGTCGTCCATTGGATCACCGGCTCGTCGCTCGACGAGACTCATAATGGTACCGACTATTGGGCTACCGGCTTGTCGATTGCCAAGACTCAAAAAAGGTGTCGTCCATTGGATCACCGGCTCGTCGCTCGACGAGACTCATAATGGTACCGACTATTGGGCTACTGGCTCGCCGTGTGGCAAGACTAATTTCGCTGGAAGCGAGTGTTACCCAACCCGGGCCGACTTATCTCCTGGCGCTTCCAGTCGAAACCTCTACAAGCTATGCCTCTCTGGGTTCGACGGCAGGCATAATCTAGCCTGCGCAGGGACTTACCTTAACCCCAAAAATGTACACGTGTCTTGGACTTGGAAAATTCTGCTCTGTATTTAATTATCTCTTTTCTGCCAGAGGGGGCCTATTGGGTGGCTCCCATTCTTCCCCATACTTCTCCCATACAATTATTTGGTGAATTGAATGGTCGTCTTTCCAGCTGCTTCGATGGATTTGAAACTCGACGAGCCTTAACTCGACGAGTCTGAAATGGAAGAACCTTGATTGGACGAGCTTGAACTCAACGAGACTTAGCTCGATGAGTATTTGCTCGACGAATTCCGACTTTCATATTCAGCCAATAGGGGGAAACATAGTCAAAAATCCATACACCACAAATTCCCCGGTCGTGATACGAACCTAACTGGAAAGTGTCTCGTCCTGTAATATCTGGTCATGTAGCGAACCATTCTCCCGCCAATCCGACTTCTTCCTCATATCCAACACCATGGTACCTACGATAGCACCGCGCCGACTTCTTTCTCTCTCACTTCAGTTCCTTTTGCTTTGATCACTGCATATATTCCTGGTCCCTTAGCCTCAGTCGTCAGACGCGCCCACCACTCCCATTTGGGTCCAATACTTCGGGTGACTCCGTTCGCCTCCAAGTCTTTCTCGCCGACCCCTGTATCGTCATACGTGTTTGGCATTCTTATGCTCGCTTCCTATAACTCTATCTTGAACCTATATCGTCGTTGTGCTACGATCTATCACCCAGTCTTATGCAACCGTGTTAGTTTGCTCGATTATCTATGGCTTCTCTCTTCCCTGATCCTCTTTCCGATGCCGTCCATTCGTCGACTGAAGAAGCCACAACGATGAATTCACCTAGTCGGCTCGAGACTGCGGACAGTATGCATCAGCTGAGGGTTGCCCTTCCTCGTTCTCCATCTCTCGACTCGCATGAGGTGGTACTGGTCTCGTTCAGTCGTGAGTCGTCGAAGTTCTTACCTCCATACGATCATGCTGATCCCGTTTTGGTTTTTGATGTCCGAGTCTCGGCCGCAGTGGTTGACATTTATCGGATGCTAGCACGAATCGACCAACAGACCCATCGGCTTGAGATAGATATCGTGAGACTCGTATCCTCTCCGCTTGAGACGTCACGTCCACTTTTAGGCGCTTCGCAGCGTCAATCGATCAGAAGAAGACCCATTGGCCAATCTGTTTACTCTCGTGAATGGGGATGTCGTCGAGTCGACAGACCATTCGAATTCGGTCGCCCGACTCTGCGTGGCTCTCGTGCGGTCTGAGCGAACCAGTGCCGCGTTTCGTCGTCGAATGGTAGCCGCAATCACCGAGTCGGTTGACTGTCGTGCTTAGCTCATAGCAACTCAAGTCGAATCGACGACTTGGCAAGCGTCCGTGTTGGAGACTACCCAGGTGATAGAGTCTCTGAAAAAGTCTATCTTTATCTTGAAAACGGAAGCTGTGCGTGTCTCAGCTCAGCGAGCAGACCGCCTCGTTTCAGCTGATCGGACGATCGCCGGCTAAAAATACGGCTATCCAATAGCGGGACCGCGAGATCAACCAACTAACCCAACGTCTCACCGAGGCTCGGGCCCAGCAAGCGTCTATACACGGGATTGCGACGGCGTATCACCTCCAGCTGGTGGAGGCAACCATGGCTTTATGCACCGCCGGCTATCATGCCCTACGTGTTGCTCGTCGTACAATCGAGTTTCAAAGCCGAATCATCGCTGGCTAACGGAACATGCTTCGACATCACCACACACCGTGGCCGCTCGATTCTAGCCTTGCGTCCGCGGCAGTCGCTGGCATGGACGCTCCCGAATTGAACCCTGGCTACCACGACCTGAACCCCCGATTGTGTCAATTCTACTTTCAAAGGTTACCTGACATTATCTTCCTTGGGTCGGAAGCAGGTTTCTTAGGTTCCCTCTCTTAGGATTGACTCAGTTGGTTCATCGTCGAGCTGTATCTAGCCGATGTAAGCTCGTTCTGCGTTATGGACCATGTTAATCCCGAGCGGCCGCTGTCACTTGTGCCGCCATCGACGCCCTCAGTAGATCACGTGTCAAGTCTTGTCTACTTCTCCGTGCGCATCATCGCTGCCACCTGTAACTGACTCGTCGAGTTCTGTTTACTCACCGTCCGCACCATCACTGCCTCCAGTGGCGACTCGTCGAGTCCTGCTTCTTCACCGCGCGCGTCATCGCCACTTCAAGCGACCCAATCGTCAAGTCCATTTCCCTCGCTGCGCGTATCATCGCCGTGCGTATCATCACCGCCTCTCGTGACTCATTCGTCGAGTCCCAGCTCTTCGCCGAGTTCGCCATGGTTGGTTGTGCGCGAACATTCGCCCCCGACGTCATCGTATTTTGTTCCAGCGCTGATTCCTAGTCCGGGTGTGGTATCATATGCTATCTCGTCGCTACCCGCGTCGGATCCGTCACCCCCACTGTCAATAGTTGGCTCGATAGGACCAGGTGTCAACAGCGTGATAGTTTCAACCCCACTCTTGTCTGTCACTCCATCGAAGTCGGCGGATTCGACGGATTCTTGAAGCCAACGCTGTCGAGCTGGCCGTCGCTTGCCACTTCCACTAGTTCCACCTTCCGGATCGCCGACTTCGACGCAGACCCACGTCACTTCATCTCGTTCCGCGACTGCAAAACGATCATGTCAACGAAAATCGTCGTCGATGTCTGCCTCTGTCTCTCAGCGCGATGTCGAGTTGGGTAATCTGTCTGCCTCCGTATTGGCCGCTGAACCGGCGGCTACTCTACCGCCAACTTCCGTTGTAGCTCTTGATGCTGTAGCGAAGTCAACGGGAAAGCGGAGGTCGACTCGTCTACCGGATTCTACCCGGCTAAGCGTACCAGGAAGACTAACCCCGCGGCCCCCACTTAGCCACTTCGCGAGCCGCACCGCCGAGTCGTTCAAGCCGTCGTTCCAGCGTGTCTTCTCCTGGCGCCAGTGAGGCTTTCGTTTTGTGGCTGCGTTGCCTGCAATCACGTCCGTGGTCTTGGATTTACCCCTCGATTGCTGATTGTGCCCTTTTCGGAACTTCGTCCCCGAGCTGCGAAGGCTGTGTCTCGCGACTCTCAGCCGACGCCAGCGATGCGAAAAAGCTTGAACGTGAAGTTCTTTCACTCGGAATCGGCGCGCTGCTGGTCGAAGATTACCTCTGTCCATTCGCACCTCCGGGCGCAACATCTACGTCGTAGGTCGGTGGTAGCTGCAACTCCCGTCTCGGTGACTGCTCTTTGTGCATGGATGGACATATACAATCCGTCTCACCGATGCCAGTGAACCTTCACCTTGTTCTTTGCGTCTCCAGTGTACGTGACTAGAGCGACTATAAATAACGCGCAAGCTCGCTTACTATCGACCAAGCGTTTTGCTCCTCCCAGCAGTCTGCGATGTTTGGGTTCGATATCGTGGGGCTGGTCGAGATCCTGACCGAAGTGAATCAGCCACGCTAGTTCCAAGATTATCGTTTCTCTGTGAGAGCAAAGCCACTGGCTTGTCGATTCAAAAATCTGGATGGACTTGCATCCGGACTTGAACCCAACGCGCTCGAAAGATGAGGTGCGTACCCTTTTCGCTCTATGGTCTGAGTACTCTCTTGATCGTAACCGCCAGAGCGACTTCCTCCGTCTGTTAGTGAAGCCTCATGATAAGTCACTCCAAAAGTCGGTGACCAAGAGATCACCAAGTGGATCTTCCAATCTTCTCGACCCTGAGCTAAATTTCGAGCCAACTGTGCCGCATTTATGGCGGTATGGTGGTTGACTCGGCCGGCGGAACATCCCTACAACACTAGCTTCCGTTCCCGCCATCCTGAGTACCTGTATTCATGCATGCGGTAATCGCCGAGAACGAGGTGGTGCCCCGTATCGACGAGGATGTGGATTCAACATAACCATCTACTCCTAAGGTGGACTCATCCGAGCATCTTCCAGAGAATCGTCGCGGTACACAGATCTTCTCACCTCAGCCTTCTCAGGATTCAAGTCCGATTTCTGGCGGACCTGCAGGTGCTGTCGCTGACATCTGATCACTTCTTGTTAGCTCGTCATGTACCTTGTCGATTCGTCGAGTAATCATTTTGGAGTATTGCTGTAATATGTTATTCAATACACACAACCCATTTTGTAATAATCCTTCCATCTCCACCTGCTGGTCATCTCAGTGTTGATGATCGCGTGTTTTCGTGTCGTAGAGTGCGTTAACACTCGTCTGCTACTTGTACAATCTTTAACCGGTTATCGCGCTTATTTCGCTGTAGGTAACCAAATAACAACCATCCACACAATATATGGACAACGGCTCCCGCGTTGGTGCTTCAAATCCCTTCCACTTCACCAGGACTTGCTGTTGTTTCATGTCAGTACTCGTCGAGAGTGATAAATCGTCATCCAAAATCGCTTTGACTTCGTATCGCCCGCTCTCTGCATATGGTACTCAACTGTCTTCTGGTAAAAGTTTCTCATCGAAGTCAAAGCAACTGGTATCTTCGAAGCCTGCAACTAGCCTCGTTGTTGGTCGGTCGGTCGCTCTTGTCGTTGACTCACTTCAGGCGTGATATGTGTACGACTGGATGGAACCTGTACCCACTCCGGTCTGGCAGCTCTAACACTCGTAGGCGAAGGATTCCAATCGTCTCTTGATCCGGAAAGGGCCATGCCATCGGTGAGCTAATTTCTTCTTTAATCCTGGCTTCACATTCTCTAAAACATCCACACTTGATCTCCTTCCTCGAACCCAGTCTCGTTCGGTGTATCCACTTCTTCGTCCTGTTGATCTGTCTCCGTAGTGGCCTCGGGTCGGTCCGTTCTTGGAACCCTTCGTCGTTCAGCGGAGATGAGTCGTTCGTTGTGCTCTTTTGCTCGTCGAGCTTTTGCGTCCACGTGGTAGGTGTTTGCGAGTTTAAGCACAATATCCCGTTGTCTGTTTGACTCGCGGCGCCACATGACTGATTTTGCCGATTTAATTTCCTTTCCTGAGTGTACAGGAGGCCGTCGACTCGACTCAGTCATACCTTTCAGTGTGGATTGAGCATCACAGCCATGTACCAGATAGAGCGGAGTTCCTTTCTCATCTAGTCTCTGGAGTTGTTGATGGTATGGACCAGCTTCTAGGCGACATTACCTCAGTCCGCTTGCAGCGAATCTTCGACATACACACGCACGGTCTGTATTATTGTCTTCACGCTACGTTCCTGCTGGCCATTTGCTTGTGGTAGGTAGCTTAGTATAGCCCTTGATTTTTATCCCATCATCTCGGCGAAAATTTGAAAAACCTCGCTCATGAATCTCGAATATCTGTCATGAAGAATGACGCTAGGCGCTCCGAAGCGAAGAAAAATGTTTTTCTCGAATTCCTTCGCAACCTTTAGTGCCCCTGTGGCACTTATAGCTTTGGCTATTACGAATCCTGTGAAGTGATCGTGAAAGAGAAAAATCGCCGTGTTCCCGATTCGGGTTATAGGTAACAGAATGGCAAAGTCCATTGATACCAGTTGGAATAGCCAGTCGGACACCACGTTGCCTGGCGATTATTCCTTCAAGTAGGGTTTTCTTTTGCTGGTGCTGCAGTTTTCGCGACTCTGGACGTGTTTTGCCACATCGGCGTAATGTCCCTTCCAGTAGTAGTCAGTTTTTACGCGATCGTAGGTTCGCACGATCCCTTGATGCCCAACTTCCACCGATTCATAACAATTCAGCAGTATCTCTTCAATCAAGGTAATCGGCACCACTATTCGTAGCGTTACATCTTCCTCGGTTAACTCTCTAAGCTCACGACGTCGTCCCAAATAATAGAGTAACCCGACTTACCTCAGTGCGAAACGGTCTGCGATGTTACCTGCGTCGCTGACTTGTTTATGGGTTAGCTGGATATACTCTCCTCTGAGAAGTTTGTTAAGTGTCGCCCACTTTTCTTCCTCCTATTGGGTCATCGAGATCCTGCCTTTCGCTCAGCTTGCACTACCAGTGGATCGATGTAATCTATGCTTGGCAGCCCTCGACGTTTAGGTGCTTTCGTCGGTTTCCCTGTTACTCGCCGAGTCTCGGATCGTCAAATGAACGTTTCAAAATTTTCGCTTCTGCCTGTCTTTCTAAACAACTCTGGTGCTTGTTCTCTCCAGCTCCGCCGATCTCCCGTGGTACTTGGCACGTGACTCCGTCACAGAGACGAAGGGTCCGCAAATTGGACTCGTCGAGTCGCGCTCCGTGTTGTAGCTGATATGGCCGGCGTTTCACTCCTTTCATTCACTGACGTAGAATCGATGAGCAGTCTAGATGCTGTTCAGCGCTTGCAATTACCTTAGTCGGGTTTGATCTTCTTTTACCTGTCCCACCTTGATTTGTAGTGCTTCTGTAGCCAGCGTATCGGTCGCAGCGTTATAACAGCGCATTACATGCAAAAAACGGACAGAGCTAAATTTCTCAACCAGTTTCTTGTGATGCGCTAGTTGCAAGTGTAACGAACCGTTCTTGCATGCGATCACCATCATGGATTGCTGGATCGCGAGCCTAGAGTCACCAACAATGATCAGGTCTGTCACAACGTAGGCTAATGCTGCTTGAAAGCCCCAATCCATTCCGGTGTGCTCTGCCACATTAAATTTAGTCTTCGACAGGTAAGCGCTCGCAGCGATCAAAAAGTTCTATTCAGGTAATTTCCACAGTATCCACTAACAACTACTATAACCACCATTCTTATACGTCTTAGCCGACCCGTCAAACGATAGCACGTATTTAGCAAATACGGGAGGTACTCGCGCGTACAGCAGTACCTGATCCAACCGCACGCTCGCTGAGTGTTTGGAGGGTGGAACGATGTGCTCGAGCAACTCATCGAGACCGACGGCTGGTGTGATTGAAGCCTGCAGCAGTTAAGCAAATTCCACGTCTCGCTCACTCACCCTTCTGATCTTCAAATGATACGGGGAAAGCAGTCCGCAAAGCAGGCTGCGCCCCCATATAACGCTTTGAACGTAAACAACGATTCCATCGTCGAGAAACGAAAGTAGACGTGGATGGTCTTGCCAGTGAGGAGCATGTGCGTTATTTTTAGCAAGTGCAATAACGCTAACACTTCTCGTTCAGCGGGGTGGTAGGTAACTTCGTTTTCTTTTAGCACTCGACCACAAAATCGGACTGGATGCAGCTTGCCGTCATGAATTTGCATTTAGAGGCTACTTAATGCCCAGTCATTAGCAAAAACCATCACGTGAGTGTCACTCGCCGAGTCAAAATGACACACTCGTGATATCTCTTATTGTAACAGATCGAAGGATGCGCGCGTAGCTGTCAAAGTCGTTTCGTGCCTGAAGTCCTCTTCCTTGAGCTGTTACAGCACAGCTCCATAGATAGCTATATTCTGGATAAATCGGCTGTAATAGTTGATAGCTTCAAGGAACGCTTGAATCCCTTTCTTGATTGTAGGAAACAACCACTCAGCGATCTTTTCCAGTTTGGTAGGGTCTGCCGTGATGCCATTCGCAGTCACTTTGTGCGACAGAAAATCAACCTGGGGTTGCACGGAGATACCTTGGTAAAACTATTGCTGATGCTGCACTCTGTGAACCGTACCTACATTCGATCCAGCGTCGCAAGACACTCTTCGAAACTCGTGCCTCCAAAACAAATGTCGTCTTCGAACGACCTGCGGCAGAACACTGGTGTGACTGTTAACTCGTCCACTTCTCCATTGACGAACATGTTGTTTGAAGGATCATCAACCAACCTTAGCAAAGGGTCGACCTCGTTGAGAGGTCGATAATCGGCATCGAGTTTAGTCATCACGACGGTACTACTTTTTGACTCATCGAGTCCTCCTTGTTCTATCGTACGCATGCCGGCTGTGTCATCCTCAGCATATTTCATCTTAACGGAGGGCGCCTGCCATCCCTCTGTTGGTTGAACATACCCCCATAACGCGTTGTCAATAAGCTGTTGATAGGTCATCGGAGAATTTTGAGCTTGAATGGTATACGAAGCCACTCGAAATGCCCTAACGCGCATACGAAGGCACAGACGTGGCGTGCTCGCTCTGTCATCATCACGGCCCACAACCCGCTGGCAGCATCAAGTGAGCAGGACCACCGGTAGACTTCGAGTTCAGTTAACAGGTCATCGACTAGAGGCATCGCGTATTCTATTCCTGCAGTGACGGCGCTGACTAACTTGTAGCCAATACACAGTTGGATATCGACTACATTCTTTTAGGGACAATAACGATAGGAGAAGCCCACGGGCTTCACGAAAACGATATCAGTCTCGCCTTCAGTAATCACTTCAAGAGTTCATAAAACTTGGATAAATGACGTAGAGGTACTCATCGAGCCCGTTGTTTAATTGGGTCATGACATTGAATATCGATATTACACACGACTCCGTGCGCGGGTGGTGGTAGAGCGTTTCCGCTTGAGATCATGGCCCCTGTATGCTTTGTAGTAATCTGACCAACTAAGCACATTAGAGTTCCGTATGTTCTGGGTAAATCACGTTCTCTCCTGTGTTATCCAATTTTTTTGGCGTCAACTCTGTAAAGTCCGGAAGGAACGCGAGTTTCTGTTCGTAGTTTATCAAACTGATATCGTTGGCTTGGTGCTTGAATTCATTTGAGCCAATGGGGGATGCTTCCAATGTATCGCCACGACCCTTTCCGTCGGTTGCCTTCAGCGCGCAGAGGAATCAACGGTCCAGATCATTCAACGGTCTACGGTCTACGCCGATCGACGCCTCTACTAATTGTCTCACATCGTCGAGTCGGGTGCTCGAACCCGTCCTGGCATCCTTGGAGTTTTCGCCAACACTCATCGCATCGAGTTGAACAGTCGGTCATATCTCACCATCCTCGTCGTCACCCTCAATATCTACCGTCGAGAAAATCCTGCTTCCAGAATTGGTGCCCACGGGCTGTCGAGTGCTGGCTGTGTCACTAGCTACCACCCAATAGTTGATCAACTTGTGGACCTAACCTGCTCTTGTCGTGATCGGGTACTTGTCACCCCCTGGTTGCTCGTCGATGTTGCCGTTTAGCGATCTTGTTGGGTACTCACCGACAGGACAAGTCCGTTAGAAAAGGTCTGTAGGTCGTTCGTAGGTCCGGCTCTCGACTGCGGGAAGTTGCTGACGCAACCATTCCACATACAATCGTTGTTCTGTCCTAAACAAATGTTTTTCCATAACATGCTCGTACGCCAGTACTTGGCAATCGCGATAGTTCGACGCTCCTATTCCGACGTAACCTTCGTCACGTGGTAACAACTCATGTGGCAACCACAACAGGATTAGGAAATGCGCTGGACAAGATGCTACTCTAGACGAGACATTCGTCATGCCCACCTTCATCGCGTGGCCCTTTCTGTTGTACACTATCGTCGGTACCAACGCCAGAACTAGGCAATCCAAAGCTCGTGGGTCGACGCTTCAGGCTGTTTCCTTTGGAGTTGAAACTCTTTAAACAGGAGACTCTTAATGTCCATCTATTCAGTTGGTCCTCTGATGACTTCGTCCCCGTGCGTGGGCTCGTCGAATTCTCGTGCCAACGTGAGCAGCGGAACCGCAATTTCATCTGGTACCTTCACCGTCGCGTTGAACGAATCTAGCCGAATCCCGGCCGGTATCATGAAGTCTGTTTTGAGGGTCAGATCCACCCCCGCATGGTGTGGCATGAATCCATAGTTCAAACTCGTAGACGACTTCCCATCCTAGGGTAACTTTGACTGTTGCTCGTGACGTGGTGACGACCTTCGACTTCTCAATACCTATTATATCAATTTGCTTGTCGCTGCTTGTAAGTCGTTGCAGTCGCAGTTTTGTAGCGATCGCCTCGCTAATTGCTGAAATCTTAGCTCCGGTATGCAGCAAAGTATTAGTCCGTTCGTCCTTGATAGCGCCCATGGCCAACGCCCGCATCCGAACTCGGCGATCGAACTTCCTCGACGAACACCATCCAAGTCGTTCGCCATGTATGAGTCGTTCCTGTGTCATCGTCCGCATAGTTGATCTCGGTTGTATGTTCGCGTCCATCCGTGCGATCGTTCTGTTGTCATCATCGTCGCACTCGCTCTACTTCATCTCCTTTCCTTAATCCTCCCACCCGTTAGGCTGTTTCGTATCCCCAACGAAACCAAATACTTAGTTCCCTTCCACTGCAGGTTCAACTGAATCTGGCAGCCCGTTGTCATCCGACCCAGTCAAAGTCGGTGAGCCTGCTAGTTTGCATGGCCCGACGAGTGTATGTCATGGAGGTGGGTTTGAAAGACTTGGTGAATTTATCAAGTCACGCAAACAACTCGCACCGGCCAAGCTCATGCACCTATTTGCAGAACTTGCATCGCCGTCAGCAGAAGTGATATTCGTGCCCCATTCCACCGCATGCTCCGCAAGGCCCATACATACGACGTTCGCGCGACTAATCAGTGTGTTCCCTGCGATCTGATCCATCTCTTCCGTCGACCGACCCGCTCGATCGATCTACCGGCGGTGCGTAGGTGCGTGGTTGTTCTTGGCGATTACTCGGCTGCCGGGTATGACTAAATTCTGTACCTGCTTCCATACAATCCGAGTAAGAGTCGGAGCTGAAGTCGCTCGTCTGATCGTGAGCTATTTAGTCGCTCGCCAAGTCATACAAGTATGTGTCTCGATGTGCCCTACGCTTGTCGAGTGCTACTCGAAGGTCTTCTGCCGATGCTGTCGCGAGGGTGACTCGACGACTATAGTCATAATTCCGATTGTTGTTCCACCTAGATTGGCGGTGGTGATCATTACCCTGGTTCCCTCGTCGGTCGTCTCGGCAATCGCGTCTACCGCTTAAGCAGTCATCTCTTCTTAATTCTCGCTTTAAATTATTTTGGCGACCCACCTCACGAAGTTCGTCGTGGCGTCGGCCGTCTCTTGCTTCGTTCCTGTGGCGGCTCGATCCGCGGCTAGTGCTCACACGATCACGCTGTTTCTTCCGTTTCTCTCCCAACAGTCGATGACTGATGATCTTCTCGACTCCTTGAATGTCGTCGAGACGTTGTGGGTAGAAAAAATACATCAGATCATCGTCACTGTAGTTAAGCAGGATTTTTCGACGTGATCGGCTGAGTCTGCACGGCCTTTCTCATACTGAATCTGCGCCGTCCGTGCGTACCCGTTTCGCAGGAAGTCGCACACATGTTCGGTCCCGCTGCACTTCGCCGAGTAGTACCTCGCCCTGGCGGATTGGTCGAGCTGCGAACAGTAAATGTTTATGGAGCGGTGCTAAGCAAGATCCATTTCTGTTACGTTTTTTATGCCAGTTGCCGATACCAACTCTTAGCGCTCTATCCAACCCCAGCAAAAATGGCTCACACCATTCATCCTGCGGCTGACAGGTCCCCGTCATCTCGTAGGTAAATCGCCTGATCCATTGTAACGCATCATCCGACCGATATCGTTTTCCTTCGAACTTGTCGATCTTGTAAAGTAGCGCGTGCGTTCGTATTTCCATGACTTGACCTTGCTCGCTTTCCGCATCACCGTAGCTCAATTGACGTATGTGGCTATTCGATTCTTCGTTGGGTTCTTGGAGGTTGTCCTACTCGTCTTTACTTCCCTCATAATATTCCTCGCCAGTCACCACTTCAGCTTCCACCTGGTGTCAAGATTAGAGTGTTCTGGTGACTCGCGGGGTACGCTTGGGCGTTACCATATGCGAGTCTGGGGAGTACGGTGTGGCTTCTGACCGCGAGAAAACTCCACGTTTCGGCACTGGCGTCTCCGGTAGTGGTGTGTTCACCGACCCCAGGTCGTTCGTGCCTTGCATAATCCTCTCTTCGAGACGTGCAACCGGTGATTTCTCTTCCCTGAGCATCTTGTCTACCTGCTCTCGAAGATTCAGCAGATGTGCGCCTTCGTTCCGCCTTCCATTGCGAACTCTTCTTTCATCTTACGCATCCACATTATAATCTCGACTCCCACCGAGCGAGTTTTATAGTCTGTCAGCATCAGCTTAGAAGGTGGGGTGGTACACTTGTATCCCATCGCTTGTAGCAGGAGCGTGGTGTTGTCGGCCAGCTCCTACAACGGCATGCTATTGACTGGCTGTAGCAACTCATTCTCCAACGATACCTATGTCTCTTGGTAAGATGTCTTCGGGCTGAACAGCTGGATCCAGCGACTCTTCTTCTTCACCTAACCGAGTCGATTCATAGTTCGATTCTCCATAGAGGTCTCGACATTCAATGTGGCTCTTAGAGTTAGCGGGGGTTGCTCACCAGGGGTCATGTCTAACCTCCAGCTTCGTCGCGCTCGTTGACCACGCATTCAGCAACACCGTGAGGGTTGCTACTATGGCGTACATGCAGCGAACGTTCTTCCGCTTCGTCGATGAGTCCGACGCTGTCGTTGTCCTCAGATCTTCCATCCTCCTCGCTATCTTGATTACTCCCTTCAAATTCGTCGAACTAGATGGCTTGTTCTACTTCGGCTTCCACAGGGGTTACGTTTGAACTAGCCGAGTTCGGCTCAGCATGTGGTTTTCGTCCGGCTGTTGCCAGGGTCGCGCCACTTGCATTTCTCCAATCGTAAACCATGCTGCTCTTCGGTTGTTTAGTACCTGCTAAACCAAACGCACACCCTGAATTCCCGGGTCGCGGCAACAGTTGTGGAAGATAGTTAGTTAATTCTGCAATAATAAAGTCTCAACGTAACAACACAACAATCGCCGAGTAAGTCAGCGCAGTTGGGCTAGTACGTCGGGATAAATTCATTCGCGGTTCGCCCCTTTCGGGTTCAGGTGCGGCTTCCGCTCTCGCTGAGTATCCACAACCACTCTCTATTACAAAAGCCTGCCTGAGCTCAGCAGCTTCCGTTCCCCAAATCCTGTGACTCACACCAATGGATGGATGCCGGCGTTTCACGATTTTACAGGTCACCGAGCGCAATGTACGCTCGACTAGAAGATTTACAGTGTTCTTGGTTAAAGACGCTCGTCGCTCGACGAGTCTCAATGCAGTGCCGTCTACTTGGTCACTGGCTCGCCGCTCGACGAGACTCGAAACGGTACCGTCTATTGGGCTACCGGCTTGTCGATTGCCAAGACTCAAAAAAGGTGTCGTCCATTGGATCACCGGCTCGTCGCTCGACGAGACTCATAATGGTACCGACTATTGGGCTACCGGCTTGTCGATTGCCAAGACTCAAAAAAGGTGTCGTCCATTGGATCACCGGCTCGTCGCTCGACGAGACTCATAATGGTACCGACTATTGGGCTACCGGCTTGTCGATTGCCAAGACTCAAAAAAGGTGTCGTCCATTGGATCACCGGCTCGTCGCTCGACGAGACTCATAATGGTACCGACTATTGGGCTACTGGCTCGCCGTGTGGCAAGACTAATTTCGCTGGAAGCGAGTGTTACCCAACCCGGGCCGACTTATCTCCTGGCGCTTCCAGTCGAAACCTCTACAAGCTATGCCTCTCTGGGTTCGACGGCAGGCATAATCTAGCCTGCGCAGGGACTTACCTTAACCCCAAAAATGTACACGTGTCTTGGACTTGGAAAATTCTGCTCTGTATTTAATTATCTCTTTTCTGCCAGAGGGGGCCTATTGGGTGGCTCCCATTCTTCCCCATACTTCTCCCATACAATTATTTGGTGAATTGAATGGTCGTCTTTCCAGCTGCTTCGATGGATTTGAAACTCGACGAGCCTTAACTCGACGAGTCTGAAATGGAAGAACCTTGATTGGACGAGCTTGAACTCAACGAGACTTAGCTCGATGAGTATTTGCTCGACGAATTCCGACTTTCATATTCAGCCAATAGGGGGAAACATAGTCAAAAATCCATACACCACACGCGCATTGAGCACTTCCGGGCCTTGGGCCACAATATGATCGATTTGTACAATCCAGATCAATACTCTAATCTTATCATGCGTGAGGAGTTGCGCCTTAGAGAGATGAGCTATGCTTTCCATCTTAACCGAGGATTAGTAGTTTTGCGACCACGGTGTAGGATTGACTACAAGTGTTATCAAGTGTAGCGGATCTACACAGCTCATAGTCAGAGGAAGATTTATGACTCTAGGAGTCACTTAGTTCTACAGAACTAAGTTCCTATAAATCCAGTGAGTCTCTAGTCTTATAACTAATCATTAAAGACTCGCAGAGTCTTCACCCTCGTAGAGCTTCAAGTCCTGGTCCACGGGACTACCAACGATTCCAAGAATCTTACGCAGCAAGTGCGCTAGAGTAGGCGCCACAAGATGTCTCTTAATCTTCACGAACTGTCGACATCTTACCTAGGAACGTGTCAGCAAAAGTTAAAAAAGGGAACTGTTATTTTATCTCTTAGTTTTATCTGTGACAAACCTCATTCAACTACCTAATATTAAGGTCAAGCTATTTCTCATAGTAGTCCTTAGTATCCTTAAAGATTGATGTATCGTACATCAGCCAATCATTGATGGATGACGTGGGTTATCAACCACATCAATTATCACAGATAAAACTTCGGACTATATCACATATAAAAGTTATATTCCTTTTGGGCGGTAACGGTCTGTGACCCCATTACATATTATGTATTGATAAATACATCCCACTTTTACTGCATACACCTTGAGCTCCGACCTAGACCAGGTTTTGTAAGGCCAACCCGATGTTTGACCCAGCTGGTCCGGGTAACGTGTCGGGGATGGATCCGGACCAGTACCCATTGGTTCCTCTATTACATTTTATATATTGTTGCCTCAGCTATCAGCCAAATATACATTTTTCTTTCATTTCGGAAGGCGTTAAAACCCACCCCCTCGGAATAACTATCCACTCCTTCACTCTTACGATGCACTGATTAGATATTAAAAAGCGATGCAACAAACTGTTTAACACCTGATTGGTCGGACATGGAGTGAAAACGAAAGCTGTTCGACGAACAGCATGTACAATACTCACCTTTGCCATCCTCATTTAATATTGTAAACGTATCTGCTAATTCTGGGCCACTTCGACGCTGCGGACGCTGTGTCCAGCCAGGGCATAAATCTTGTACAGGCCACGCAGTTGTAATATATCAATTGACAATATCGAACTAGCGGATGTGTAATTAACGTTTTAGTACACCTGCTGCACTGATGGCATATATCTGTAAATTTGAATGGGTATCTTTGTAATGTGATAGCTTGAGAGAGAGAGAGGGGCAACAGTCAATTATAGCTACTTATCGCAACTAAGATGTCTGGTAGATAACAGCTCGTTTCAAGTACCATTATGCAATCTTCTTGCTTCTCGCTTTGTCACTCTGCTGGTTCAAAATACATGCTTCACGACTGGGCGCTCCCACAAGGGCCCGTGCATCAGTCCGTTGACCAAGTCCGGGGTCAGCTTCTGGTGTGCACATTAAACTGGAACATCTGAAGCTTGCCTATAAGTCCAATTACCACCGCGGTAGTTCCAGTGAGTCATCATGACTTAATTCCTGGCCTTCACATCGTAGTCAACATACTCTGCTCTCCGGGTCGGATCTTGGGGTCCACAACGTGCTCAAATTTGCCGAGACGCAACACTGGACGAAGAGTACCTGGTCATGTGCTACTGAACATAAACAACCGGCACTAAATTTCAACGGGGTCATTACGATCTTGACGGAGGGAGTATTCTTCGTAAGACCTGAATCAAGATATTTGGTTTAACGTGTAACAATATTTCAGGGATTATAATGCATGTCGCACTCCTTTTATTGACCAATTAGATTATCGTAAGTGTATGGGGGTGGATAATTATTGCGAGGGGGTGGACGCTTGATGCCTCCCATATTTATGACAAATGCTAAACGGCTGAGTTCATTTTTTGTTCGGCTGGGTCCATTCTCCTAGGTATAGGGTTAATAGAAACCACAGTTAAATACCTATGTTCTTGTATCGTCAAATTTCCAGTCTTATTGTTAAGGTGATTTTTGGAGGCCCCCAAATCAAAAGCATCCCTATCGCGATCGCTACCCGTTTAAGCTACGGTACTGTCCGTTATGCTGCGTCTGATCGTCAGGGAATCATGGAATCGTGGCAACGTGGGGGTATATCCTCGTACGTGTCACTTTCGATTGAGATGGCAAAAATAACCATTCTGGTGGACTCACAAATGGCGTTCGGATTTGCGTTCGCACGAACGTAAAACGTTGCGCTCGCCACGCTGAGGTGTCATTGGGACCTTGTGGGTGAGCGCGTGCTAGCAAGCTCAATAGGAACTGTTGATTCGGTCGTATTAATCTTACTTAGATCCATCAAGGAAGGTTTTATCGAAGTCGTCTAACGTGGGTTCGTGCGGACGTCGGGGGGAAGCACCGGCTTGTCGTCGAGTTTCAAGTGGTATATGCAAGAATCGTTCGACGGAGCCTGATGCACGAAATGTGGCATATATAGCCCACGCTCGTCGCAGCTTGATTCCGAAGTGCATACATGTACGCATTAAGCATGAGGTAGTCGATGCATGATACAGCCATGATTTTTTCGCGCTGTAATCGCTCCAGCCGTTCCCGGATGCTCACCTCTTGGACCCGATTAAACTTTGCTGCTCATCTCCACAAGTAGGTCACTACTGCTGCTGTAAAGAGGGCTTTGAAAATCATCGGTGGATAAATTTCATGTGTATAAAATGGTGGCGAAGAGAGGTGCTGCAGCTAGTTCCAGCACATCCATACTGTACCGAGCTCCACCTTTGTGATGGGCTTATCCAGCTACCAGCTCTGACTGGGTCGGAAGTCGAACGGATGCAAGCGCTGACTTTAGCAATGATTGTGCGACCGACCATAGCCACGTTGTTGGTGTTGGTGCTATGATCTCGAGTACAGCTCCATATCAGGTTCACCTTGCATCCTATGCCGAGTCGCACAGTGTGGCAAAACCGACCTGAATCCAGACATGTGTAATATACTAAACGCGCGGTAACATGAAAGCTTTTCACGATGCATGAATTGTAAATACATTCAACGGTTCGTACTCCCGGTTGTTACGGTGTCGGCCTACCCGCGACGTTGCATGCCGACGAGCATCATTGATGTGAAAAAGATAATCACAGTATCAATATGGGGCTTATTGCACGAGCTTGGACGTTTGATCGCCTAAAAATAGTGCATGCAGATGCGCAGTTTGCGCACCTCCTCTCCTCCATTCGTTGCTGCAAAGTTGCCATTCTTAATGAAAAACTCCTTAATGAACTAACCACAGACAACTCTACCGCACTTCCTGCACTTTATCATCTTAGCAACAAGAGACAAAAGGAATTTTTCACTGCACATTTGCTTTGACACTTCTCCGGCACGATCACAAGGTCGCTTCAATATCGTTGTTCATCCACACGTTTGCTTCGTAGTATGTTGTGCACTTGAGTGTCAAAGAGCGCTTGAGTTCGCAGAAACCTTAACGGTACCTGCGTGTGTGCTTAAAGCTCAATTATTATTACACCAAGTGGATGCACATCGCCATGCCTTGAACGCTCTAAACTCTCCACAACGATAATTATAAACCAATACGTACTTCCTCGCACGAGACCAAATTCGCGCTTGAGTTCGTCATAACCCGGTTGTTTGATCGAATGTTAGCCCGTGCGTCCTCTTGCACACTTAAACTTGTCTTAACACTCAAGAAAGCAGAAATTGTCACTACCCTTTTGTTTGAAGTTCTACTTTGGTTTCATGACTAATTTCAACTTCACGGCATGCATTTATTCACCTCAACGTCCAAATCCCTCTCCTTGGGGTGTTATTCGGTAGAATATGGAGGCCGCAGTGTATGTAATCACAGCGAACATTCATTCACAACTACTCAGCGCCTTGAGGATAAATTTATACTATTACTAGGTCCTCTTCAATACTATGCATTACATAATAACCTTTTGTGTAATGATGCATCACGTGTTGGCGGACGAAGCCAACTATAAAGTTCTGAGTCACCCCTGATGACTTTCAGAATTACCCAGCCGAATAAAAAATGAACCAAGCCGTTTAGCATTTACCTTAATTATTGAATTTACTACAGTTTATGTATGACGCCACCATGATCGAATAGCTAATAAGCTCTGCTAACTTATAGGAAAGTGCGTCCACTAAGACTAAAAAGAAGTTTAGCATTTGGGGGACTGTATTTCTTTTAATGCTTTCATGTAATCTGAATAAAAAAGAACCGCAAACCCCATTCGTTAGTTATTCACATATGACGCTGCAGGTTTGTATGTCATTACATTTTCACACTCTGGCTGCACTATCTTTTTTATTCGACTGCAAATAGTTGCTGTTGCGCTAAAGGTGACCGATCAATCAGATCATTTTACTGACCTCTGGGACGTGGACAAAGGATTATCCAATTTGTCCGATTAATTAGTCACATATTATTCCCTTATTTACGAATGTGCAGCTGTGTGTCGATAGTGAATATTGCGGTATACACATTATGAATGGACCAGGGTGACCCAATCGGTGGCCCTGGTCCGGCTGGTCCCGTCGCGGGTCGCGGTCTGACCCGGACCAATGGCCCCGGGTCGGAGCCTTACATACACTTTATACATCACACTTATACCATACCACAATAAGATTTTACGACAAATATCGCGCCATCAGGCCTGTGTACGACTACTATCACACAGCAATCGGCATCTATCGTGCAGATGGTAAGTGATCTATCGAGCAAACTTCTTTTAGCACGCAATGGACGACTGAAGCTCTTCTCCTTCATGGAAGACCCGACACTAACCAATGAAGCACTCGTTACTACATGGCTCATATATCTGCGTTGTTATTTGTAAATAGCAACAGCCAGGTATCATTTGAGAAAAGTACATGTATGAATGAAACAAAGTCTCACATTTCACCAAACGTATCGGGTGCATCCATCGCAGCGAAAGTACCATGTAGAACAAGAATTTTTATTATACGGCTGTATCTATTTTTGATCGAGCCTACCTGGATCTGCTTCAGAACCAGGCCATTGTCTTTCATATGTAGGCATTGACCTGGTCTTAAAGCAATGTTTGTACGATAGATGCAAATAATTATGCGACAGTGGTCGTACAGAGGTACGGTGGCACGATGTTTGTCGTGCAAATCATATTGTGGTGCGGTGGGGGTGTGGTGTACGGGGTGTATCCAGTAAAATTAGGGTGAGTATCTAACAAGACCTTTCTCTCTCTATTAGTTTCTATCTCTACGAACCATGAGCAAACTGTGCGGCCACCTATCGATAAATTTAGCGCATACATTTGTAGGCCAGAATTCAAGTCCTCTTCTTGTCGCACTGATGTTTAGTATGACCCGCTGCAACCGACTTGATCGCAAGTGAGCGAACATGTGTGGAAGCTGTTTACATGTACAAAAATTATAAAAATGTTTGCAATACAGCCAGACGCAGTTCATCGTTTTTAATCTTTAAGATAGGGGAGCAAGCTCTGGAGCTCGCTCTTTGATATAAGTAATTAGTTCGGAGCACTACATCAAGTTGCAAAATACTATACAATAGTAACGGAAGAATGAGTATGATGCTGTTAATGTATGTATTAACACATTACAGTATACTTGGGCAACGCGATCGGCCTTTCCTTATGAGCGCCAAGCATTTGCTTACGTGATCATATCCACCTTAAAACGATTTTAAACCATTCCAGTGCGTGCATCACAATATTGACCTAGCCATAGAGTGACACCTACCATGCTAATCGACCTATGATAGGGGACAGGCTTGATCGTACTTAGTACGTGTAAGATGCACCTATCCGCGTTATTGCGAGCCCGAAGGGTGAAGCTATTAGTGAATGCGCGCAAGGTTGAATGCCAAACTTTTTAATCGTACTTATCTGTGTGTGTCTGTCTGTAAATAACGCGGTTAGGTGTACCTTAGCCGTACTAAGTACGATCTAGCCTGTTCCTTTCCGTAGGTATAGGTATATCCGAAGTCACTCTTTGGCTAGGTCCCTATTGTACTACAATAGTGACCTAGCGAAAGAGTGACTCGGATGCTTGTGATTGGCCTAAACCCGATTGAAGGTGAATATGATCACAAAAGCAAATACTGGACACTCATAAGCAAAGGATGGAATATCAGTGGGAGGCACAGTTGAAATCCCTCGATGGTGGAATGTCTTGCGTGATCCTTCATCAGACAGTTAACGGCATCCACTGGGTCATACACCGAGTTTCAGGGGTGCTTCCGGACGTCGAACTGGAGTTGGTCCGCTTTCAACAGCGGAATCACAAGCGGGCTTTTGTTTTCGCAGCACATCCACGACTACACATGTTTCCATGGTGTCTGAACCCAACTATCAATAACAAGCACGCCATCAAGGCGTTACAACGACAACCTTTTCTCCGAGCTAAACAGTATTTATACCCAGCGCGGACGGAGATGGTTCAACGTCTTTGAAGGGGAGTCAACGCAGCCGAAAGGGCGGGATACCCACCTAAACAGTTTCCAACACAGCTCTGGTCTCACCGACACGCCTTGACATACTACTAGGTCTGGGTCTGCTACCGGATCGCTACCCGTCAGTTAAATCTATACTACCCGGGCCGAGCACAAGACTCATCATGCACGCGTTATGTGGCTTGTCGAGGCCAGCATGAAGGGATTATTCATATTATCTGGTACTGCGAGGGAGCGGCAAAGTGTTCGGCGTAAATTGTGGCTCATTGGACCCCGATGGTTGTCCAGCCCGCACAATTACTCGCGTACAAAGCAGCAGTGCTATCCTGAACAGCACTAGATCATCTCCGGGCGTCCGAGCGGAGATCAGCAGACTGTTTCCGGACAGGGCGGGATAGACCGAGAAAGCTTGGGTACGAATATGCTTAGCGCCTACCATTTCCGACTTACACCGTTTTTTGACAAGCTTGACGTCCCAAACATCGCACTCACCGTGCTGTAGAGTCTGTTGTTGTATTTCAGGCCTTATCAACGCCACGCCTTCCAATGACTCCAAGATAGTTGATGAAACTATCGGCTGTTCTGTTCGCGTCATTGATATGGCAGTAGACGTATGCACGGTTTTACAATCGATCCAGATTGGCTTCTGCCTTTACGTCCATACTTACCGCACTGTTCGACGTCCTCTTGCTTGCTAGTTGGGGCGCATGAGTCATGGATGTGCTCAGCGATTGAGAAATACAAACGTCATTTGCGTAAAATTCAAAGAGTTGTGGTGAAGCGCTATTTAAAAGTGGTGGACGTAGGGCCCAGTGAGTATAAGGAACAAGGGAAGCACTTAAATGAAAAGTACCGGAGATGTATATACCTCTGTGGTATATTATTTAGTTAAATCTGCAATAACAGAGTCCTAACGTAACAACACAAAAATTGACGAGTAAGTCGGTGCAGTTGGGCTAGCACTTCGGGATAAATCCCTTAGAATTTTCCCCTTTCGGAAAAGTAAAGGCTTTGTCCTCGCTGTGTACCTACGACCACTCTAACTTTTAGAAGAATGACTGATCTCAGCAGCTTCCGTTTCTCAAATCCTGTGAATCACACCAATATGTGGATATCGGCGATTTCACGCGCTTGTATTTCACCGGCGCAGTATACTCTCGACTAGAAGATGTACGGTGTCCTTGATATAAGACCAACCGTCTCGATGCTTGACGAGTTTTAGAGCAGTGCCATCTATTGGCTCACTTGCTTGTCTCTCGACGAGACTCAAAACGGTGCCGTCTATTGGGCTACAGGCTCGTCGCTCGACGAGTCTAACGTACAGTGCCATCTGTTGGTCCCGTGGCTCGCCGATCGACAAGGCTTTAGCGGTAACATCTATTGGGTTGACCGGCTCTTCGTCGACGAGGCTCTATCTTTCGCTGCAAGCGAGTAATGTTCACCCCGGGCCAACTTGAACTCTTGGCGCTTTCAGTTGAAACCTCTACAAGCTTTGCCTCCCGAGTTTGGATGGCAGGCATAATCCAACTTACGCAGGGACTCATCTGAAGAGTATACGTTATACTACGACTTGAAAGATTCTGCTTTATAATCAATGATCTCTTTCTGCTAGCGTAAGCCTATTGAATGGCTCCCATTCATTCCCTTACTTCTCCCATTTAATTACATAGTGACTTGAACGGTCGATCTTCCAGCTGCTTCGCTAAATTTGAACTGGACGAGTCTGAACTGGACGAGTCCTATATCGACGAGTTCTATCTCGGCAAATTTCAATTCGACGAGCTTGAACTCAACGAAACTTAAGTGACGAGTATTGGTTCGAAGAATTCCAGCTTTCATAATCAGCCAATCGGAAGTATTCCAAGTCGGAAAATCTCTACACCACAACACAGACGTGAAGCGACCTTGGGACGAGCAGAATTTGCAAAACCAACGAAGGGAAGATCATTACCAGGGTACCGGTAAAACAGTACTGAAAGAAATCGATCACGGCCCTTCATTGGTATGCCCGGTCCTTAATTGGTAGGCTTGGTCCCCTAATTGTAGACCTCGTCGCCTTAGAGTTTACCGCAGCCCATCATCAGAACACCTTGGCCCCTTAGGGTATACCGCCAGTTCATAGACACCTGTCTCTCAGGTCCGACCCCATCCTTTTGTTGGAAGACCTCGGTGGTTCAAGTCCAAGATACTTTCTGGCGAGTAAAAATTAGGGCATAAGCAAGAACAGATTCTAGAAGTCAAAAGAAAGGGGGGTATTAAATACTACTACTCAATCTGCGGTCAACGTGGCAAGACTTCGTCACACTTAAAAGAATTTGTAAGTCTGCCTCCCTGTCTAGGAGAAGGGATACACTCTGGCTCCCCGTTGAAGACAGTCACGTAGCAAGAACAAGGTGCGATAACCCCCCAGGAAGTATATGGCCTGTGATTTCACCTTGTTTCGCACCCCATAAAAATCCGCTATCGGAAGCAGCCTCCCCACCTAGTGGTTCTGGAGAAACGTAAAGGCCAGGTGTTTAACACCTTTGCAGCTGCCAGAGGGAGAAACTCCCTGAAGAACTTGGTTGTAAGTCCATTCTCGAACAGTCAATCGAGCCGCCACCTACTGGCCCACCCCAGGACTGCCCTATTTAAGGCTGACATCTACATTCTAACCCTTATCTTCTGAGGAGTGCAACCTTCCAGCCGACGGGTACACAACGTAATAGAAGGTCCATACGCGGCGTCGGGGTACCCCCTCTGCAAGTCGCCAGTCCGGCACAGTAAGTGTGTGGGATCTCATCACACATTTTTAGGAACCCACTTGACCACACCATCGTAACCTTTGCTTTTCTTTGAAGTCTTATAGAACCTTTCGCATATTCATGTCGCATGTTCTGGTCCCACACAAAGTTCCGCCCGTACTAAAACCATCCTCTGCAATTGCATTCATTGGAGCGCAATTAAGCGGCATGCGGGATCTGGTCGGCAATCGCAATCTCATATGGTCATCTTTGATCTTTGTCTCTATCGAATCATTTTAGGTGAAACCTTGGGATGGGATCTACCCGTT
>ABWE02002756.1:0-27702 GCA_000173235.2 Hyaloperonospora arabidopsidis Emoy2
AGATGAACGCTTTGCGAGAGAAAGAAGGGGATTCCACTTGGTGATAAGCCGTCAGACGCAAAAGTGATTCGAACCATGTGGGTTTGGTGCTTGAAGACGGACCAATATCGGTATGTCACTAGGTTTAAAGCCCGATTAATTTCGCAAGGAAACTGGCAACGACCAGGAATTGAGTTTCTGGGGACATTTGCACCGGTTGCACGAATGTCAAGATTTCGACTAGTGCTAGCGTTGTCTGCCAAGCTTGTTTTGCATATTTTCGGTGCGGATGTCAATACCGTTTATTTAAATGCCAAGTTGCACATACCGCATTATGTGCACTACCTTGAAGGGTTTCCTTGTCGTCAACATGGCAACATCTACATGGTACGGAAGGCGTTGTACGGCCTACGGCAGGCTGGTCGTGAATGAAACTCGGAGCTCGATCAATGGATGATCGCAAACGGCTACGAGCGCTGTTCATCGGAGCCGTGCCTTTACTACAGAACACGCCAGGATGGAGAAATTACATTGGTTCTCGTGCATGTCGACGACATACTCTGTGCCACGAACATAGAGTCAGCGAAAGCGGACTTGTTCACAAAGCTTCATGTGAGCTATGGCATTAAGGATCAAGGGGTTTTGTCCGAATAGGCGTCCAATTCAAAGTTGACGCAAGCAAGATTAAGATCTATCAAGGCGCATATGCCGGGAAGATTTTGGACAAGTTTGAATTCAACGATGCACATGCAGTTTACAAACCACTCGAGACCCGACAAAAGATATCAGCGGTAACAACGGATGAAGACACTGAAATGGACAAAAGTTTTGATTATCGCAGGGCATCGTACATGCTTATGTGTCTTGCTGCATGCACCCGACCCGATCTAGCATATGAGTGGGTCAGCTGAGTCGATTTGTTGCTCAGCCATCAAAGCAACATGTTGGTTGTCTCAAGCGCGTCCTCCGTTATTTAGTTGGTACATTGGATCATGGCATCGAAAACAAGCATGACACTCACATCGATCCGCCGATAATTATCCAAGGATATTGCGACAGCGATTGGGCCTCTGATACGGGAGACCGAAAGAGTACTGGTGGATTAGTTTTTACGCTGGCAGGAAGTGCGATCTCTTGGTCGAGCAAGAAGCAGCCTATTGTATCACTTTCCACCGCTAAAGCCGAATTTGTTGCCGCCTGTAAATCCACAATGGAAGCCGTCAGCGAGCGAAACGTCATCAGTGAGGTCTTACCGACATTAACCATGGAGGTCAGAATTGGCATTGATAGTCAAAGCGCTTATGTGTTGGCCGTGAACCCAACGTACGCCAAGTGCACAAGACACATAGAATTGGAATGGTATATCGCGCGAGAGCAAGTCAAGCTGAAAGCTGTTTTGTTTGAAGAGGTGTCCAGTGAATCGAACCCAGCAGATGCTTTCACGAAGGCACTGTACAAACGAAGACTTGCGCGTCTATCCAGCTCGATCGGTGTGCGAGGCTAGCCTCGAGGGGGGCGTGTTGTGGAAATTATACAAGTGGGCGACAAGACTTTCCAGACGGTTGACGGTTAGGTTGAAGGGTGAGCGTCCGTCGCGTACTACGGAAAGATTCGATGGCTGTTACCAGCCGACTGTGAAGTCCCAGAAGGAGGCTGCTGCAGTACTCTGGGAGACGACGACACCATATATATGTGGTAGGAAGTTTGGAGTTTGATAAGAAGATTATGAACATCAATTCCAAAAACTACGTGAAAGGCGAAAGCGAGTTCTCAACACAAAAATAGCGTGTCCGTGAGCTACCCCAGATGCGGCACTCGAATAGGTCAAATTTAAAATCATCTACTTCGCGATCGCCCCGCATCACTTTGTGGGTGTGCTTCTTGATCCACTCCTTCCGCTGGCGCACAAGCTGTGGATTGGTCATGTCAGGACCACTCATACGCACCATACCTTGCGTCGGCAGCTCACCGACACTAGTCGGCTGTGTAAGTCAACGTTCCATACGTCTATCATAATATGTAGCAGCGTCCTCGCCTTGTGCGCATACGCTCTCGTCAAGTAATGACTGATCTGGTTATATCATCATCAAGCATATGAGGTAACGCCAACGTGTTCGTACTTGAACGCCCTTCAATTGTTATGCTCATCCGCACCTTTTACCGTAAGCAGAATAGAGTTCTACCTCATCCTCAACCACATCCAGAGCCACCATCACAGCGTTAGAGTCCAAGCGACGTAAAACGTGCGTAAGCAGCGACGAGAAGCGACGACGGGCAACTGAGATGCTCTCGAGACTCTACTCCTTGCACACGCGCAACTTGACCAAAGCGGATATTGTACTTTCACCGGTAACGTTGCAGCAACTAAACATAGTCTCGACTGTCTCTTCCTTCTCTTCTTCTTCTTCTTCATTTTCCCTCTCCTTCTCCTCTTCCTCTTCACTTCCTCCTCTTTCATTTCCATCTCCACTGATCCAATTATTCTCGACCGAGGAGCTGCACGAATACAGCGATAGGTTCATCCTGCATCACCACATTAAGCACCATAAAAGGCCACAGATGACTCTGGCGACGCGTTTTACTTTCAGTAGGTTCTGTGGTCTGGGGGTTTTGTATGATGTTTACGTAGGGCAGGGAAAATAAGGACGGGGAATGTAAATAGATTCCCAAACCACCACACGCTCTTGTATTTGGATAATAGAAGACTTTCTCTGCTGCAACCATCGATATAAAGTGTTGAAATTTTTCAGCAGCAACGAATTTGTTTACTTTCCCACACAGACTTACATGTCCTTGTTTGGCTAATGGGCCACACGAGAATCAAGCGGCAACGAGTAAAAGGATAAAGGGTGAGACAAGACGATAAATCGGAGAGGGGGTGTATCTGCTGTGGAAGATTCCCTCGGTGACATGTTTGCTGCCTACAGCGAGTGAATGATTCAAAAACTCAATGTGGAGATCGTCAAAGACGTTGTATACGAGTGACAGGAAGACGCGTACTCGGCAAGACCAAGGATGTATACATTGCTGAAGAAGTGACACCATATACAGTGACTATTGTATCCCACTGGATGCGAGTCTGACGTTCCAGTGTCTGCAGGGAATTGAAACTATGCAAAAGTTTGTGTTATTATATCAGCTTGTATCCGAGCGATAGGACGATCAAAAGCTCTTGTTATTGTGCACAAAGCGTTTGGGAGAGGCAGCAAGTCCAAGTAGTCTTAGAACATTAAGCTGCTTTCAAAGACGTACAAAAATGGATACTACATTGACAGGAAGAGTGTAGTGGAGCTGCACAGCTCCTTAAGTCAGAGGAAGACTTAGTGCTCAGAGAGCGTTATTAGTTCTAAAGAACTAAACTCTATGATTCACCAAGCGTAACGCTTAAGGTCCCTGTTCCAGGGGACCGAACGATTCAGTGAATCTACAGCACTTAGTGCTCAAGAGTAGCTATCTCAGGGAGATATTTCTAACTCTTAACGATCAACGATCCGAGACGCCTCGCAAGGGCACGTGTCTTAGACAAGATCAAAAGGGGAACTGAACTTTATTTACGTTTCACTCCATAGAATATCTTACTCCTAATATTACCTAATCTAGGCACTCATGTCCTACATCAAGAACTTACGAGATCTTTCCTATCTCGTGGCTGACAATATTCAGCCCCTATAAACCGATAAGATATTCTATATCTCTTTCAGTGGGATAACATCCCATGTGTCTAAGGCACAGGGTACCGAGTACCCTTCGATGTGTAACCCCGTTGCACCCTCTCCCACCAGACTGCCGTTTACCCAAACGGCAATCGAGCGTAGTTCTTCAACAAGGTCAGTGCGCTTGCGGTTAACCTCAGGTAACTCAAAGCTTCAGCACAATGTCCTCATCGCCTAACGAGTCAAAGGATCTTTACGCATACCTCGGGATGGAGTAGTCAGTGGACTATGGTAGCGATACCAGTCTCGCAGGTGATGCAAGGACAATGTCCGATACACCCATGTCTGAGGTACATCCACCATCTCCGTTAGGTCCGTTCGCTGACCGTGATTAGGTATTCGTTACCAACAACCCGCTCGATGAGCAACAGGAGTTGGCTGTTCAGCGAGAAGAAAGCGCTGGGCGCCATGCACAAATGGTCACGACCCTTAGGAACCAGCGTGACTATGTGTTCATTCCACCCAGTATGGAGGAACGTCTACGTCAGACGACTGGCCAAACGTTGGCAACGTGGACCATTGGTCCTGTAGCTGCTTCTTCCGAGGAAGGAGCAAGTGGCCAGGCACTTCGTGAGAGGTACCTGGAGCCATATACGACAACGCAAAGTCAGTAAAAGGTACGACTTGAGTTACAAGCACGTGGTGCACCGGTTCCACCGATTAAGGGCGTACCCATTCTCTTGTTCGCAGGCGAAACCAAGGACGGAGAAGACAACGAATTTGTTCGCTGGGTGCACCGCACTCGTCGTCTCAGCAGTATGTACGCTCTGAGAGCTAGTTTCAGTGTGGCCGATGTGCGTCTCGAACGCAAGCTTTGGTATGACTATGCCAAGCTTAAGGCTAGAGGCCAATTACGCAATCGCACGCGCTATTCTTTGGCTACTACGGTAGCCGCGGGTGCTGGTCAGACTGTGACCAACAACCCACCAATCGACACCACTAGTGGTGGGAAACGGCCTCGGTCTCAAGATGACCCTGGCCACGATGCTCAAAAACATCCACGGCGTTTGGGCAGTCTTGCCGAAGGAGAATCTCATATTCCCATGAGTTCTCCGACTCTAGGTACCCTCGCCACTTTACCAGGTATTTGTATTGGCCATGGCGACGAAGCCGTTTCAGGAGTCTCTCCACATGGAACTGGCGGTTCTCTTTCGCATCGAGCAGCGTCGGTGGGGGTCGGTGTACCGAAGGAGGAGCATGATAGGGTACTTCTCGAGCTGAATGGTCTCCGTGAGACATTGGGTAAGACCCAGAGTGCGCTAGACGCGACGCAAGCTCGCGTTCAGGCGTTGGAGTCGGGCCACACCCGGATGGAGGTCCAGCTTGATCTCCTGATTCGGATGCAGCAACCGATGGCAAGGCCAATTTCCGCGGCGCAAGCGCCTCCAAGTTCACGTGGGACAGATCCTGATACGGCTTAAGCAAGCCCAAGTAAAACACCGGATGTGTGCACAATTTGCGTGGAAGGTTGAGCGTATACGCAAGTCCCTTCTTGGCAGTGACCGTGAATGTTCCAATGAAGCATGGACACAAATTTGTTTTGAAGACAGCGGACACTACATTTGTAGGTAGGTTTTTAGTATTGAGTAATACTTGGTCTCCGACCTGATAACGTTCAATACAACCTCTGTTTTTAGCATCTGCTTGTTGTTTTTGTTGATCTTGGCTTTCAGCCATTGCGTCACGCACATGTCTTAAGACATTTAATCGCGTTTGCGAGAAACTCGCCTACCTGTTTTTGAACAGTAGCAGGGCTGATATCAGCAAGCTGATCGGCAACCTCTCCCTCACCAAGCCCTGAACCACATAGTGGTAGCGTTAACGGAACGCGAGGGTGGGTGAAACCGTTTACGTAGAACGGAGTATAGCCTGTCGAGGCATGAACAGCGTTGTTCAACGCAAATTCAACAACAGGGAGCATGGAGCTCCAACGCATAGGCGTGTTAGCGCAAACACTGCACAAAATGTCATTAATGACGCGATTAACACGCTCAGTTTGACCACTGGTCCGCCGATGATCCGCTGTGGACATGTCCATACGGGTGCCAAGCACCTTGAAGATGGACTTCCAAAACTTCCCAGTGAAGCGAGGATCTCTATCAGAGACAATTACCACTGGCAAACCATGTTGTCGAAATACACGGTCGATAAACAGCTTCTCTGTGCCTTCGGCATCAATAGAGTCCGGCACAGCCTCTAGGTGAGCCATCTTGCTCAATCAGTCAACAAAGACCACAATGCCAGTGTTGGCTTCCGAATCTTTCGGTAGGCCAGACACAAAGTCCATACCATGGACTCCCAACACCCAGTGGGTACAAGCAGACTAGCCAGCGGCGCCGCCGCATGTGCTGAGGGTTTCACCCGTTGACACGTTTCACACGTACGCACATAGGTGCTAACCCACTTGTATAGTTTGGGCCACCAATAAGCCTGGTTCACTGAGCTATAGGTCTTCTCACGACCGAGATGACCACTCGAAGCGGTATCATGTGCCTCATAGAGTATTCGATACTTCAACTCCTCATCATGAGGGACATCGATACGAGGGTTATCCTCAATATCTATGCGATAGCACAACAGGACATTATCGATAGAATATCGATGTAGCCTCGCACGTAAACGTGCCGACAATTCTATGTCCGATTCTTTAAACTCCTCGCTCCCAAGAGCACGTAGCAAAGCTACACATTGTTCATCCTTGGCATAAGCCGCACGGATTAAGTCAGTGACTGAAGATGACAGCGTAGTGACGTGAGCAAGCTCATAGTCAGGTCGGCGCGATAGCGCATCAGCCAAAGCATTTTGCTCTCCTGGCTTATACTTCACCTCGAAGTTATATTCGGCAAAGAATGAGAGCCAACGAGCCATTCTCTGAGAGAGATGCGACGAAGGTGTCGCAGTGCGCAATGATGCATGATCTGTATAGATCACAAATGGCTTTGAGCCAAACAGATGTACTCTGAATTTGACAAGAGCGTACCTCATAGCAAGTAGCTCTTTGTCATGAACTGGATAGTTCCTTTCAGCAGCTTTAGCTGTCGAGATTCGAATGCAATGACGCGTTCGCGTCCATCGACATCTGTTTGTAACAGAGCACTGACTATGGCAAAGTCAGATGCGTCACAGACGACACTGAAAGGCCGATCAGGATCGGGCAAAGGCAGTATTGGCGCATGAAGGAGACTTTCCTTAACTGCTTGGAAAGCCTCATGTTCGGTGTCACCCCAACACCAATCCACATCCTTCTTAAGGAGATTGGATACTGGACGAGCCATATCTGCATAATTCTCACTGTACTTATGCAAGTAATTGGCAAGGCCAAGCCACTTACGTAGATCTTTTTGGTTCTTGGAACCGGCCAATCGACTATAGCTCTTATCTTGGCGGGGTCCGCTCGATGGCCTCGCTTCCCACTGAAGCACCCCAGAAAGGAAATCTCTTCTGCACCAAAGATGCACTTAGATGCATTTGCATACAATTTATTCGTGCGCATGCACTCGAGCACCGCTCGTAAATGATCAATGTGATTATCCACATCAGATCGACCGTTCGTTGCACGACTATGCACAAAGATGTCATCAAAGTACGTTTGTGCATAGCCTCGGTGAGGTCTGAATAGTTGCGTCACCAAACGATTAAAAGTAGCCGGGGAATTTGACAGCCCTTGTGGCATAACGAGCCACTCCCAGAGCATACCGCTCGGGGTACTAACCGCTGTCAGCGGAATATCGCTTGCTCGCATGAGCAGCTGATAATAACCGTCGACAAAGTCGAGCGCACTGTACAATGTACATACCACCATACTGTTCTGAAGAACATCCTTTCTGGGGATTGGTGTCTGAGCCGGAATAGTGGCAGCATTAAGCTTATTATAAGCGTGCACAATACGCCACTTACCACTAGGCTTTTTGACACAGAAAGTAGGTGTGGAATGGGGAGACTTACTCTCCCGCACCATTCCCGCCGCGTGCTTAGCACGAAAGAAATCGTCAATGACGTCACACTGTTCCTTAGGTAAATGCCACTGCCGTGTTACGCAGTATTTAGTTACTGGAACTAGGTCAATTTCATGACGTACACCTCTATCGGAAGGTAAGACAGAAGGTGGATTGTGACACACCACATCTTGAAATTCCTTTACCAAAGGATAGAAGGGATCCAAAGGATCTTTAAGGATCCCTTCTATCCTTTGGTAAAGGAATTTCAAGATGTCTCCGGGCACTGAGTGCCGCCTTGGTGTCCTCTAGGACCGACTCATCCATTAATGAGGACGAGTTCAACTCAACATCGGGTCTAATGACCACTAATTCAGATAAATCTCCTGCCTTTAAGGCCTGGATAAATTCGCCATCAGACATTTCGTCTAGCTCACAAAGAGGATCCAAAGATGGAAGGGTTTCCTGGTTAACATTGCCCTCAACCTGGCCAGTCACTCCGTTGACAAGTGTATATAGTGTATCACTATTGTCACTATGTGACTGCACGGACGCCTGGCTCTTAACAGTTGCCACCTGGCGTCCAGGTCTTCTATTCGATGAGACCTTACACCCCTCTGGGGTCAGGACAATAGTGTCCCCGTGGTTACTACTACTAGTAGTACGCTCTATGCGAGAGCTGATGTTCTTATCGACATCCGGTGAAGTGTTACGTAACTCGAACACTTCACCCAGTGGATTTAAAAGTGCCACTCCACTTACAATATACGGGACTAGCCCTGAACTTAATGGCGTTTCTCCAACAATGTCATTACCGACATTAAGTGTGGTGCCTTCACGGCCGACCACACTCGGTGTATTTTCACGTCCCACCACACACACATCAAAGGAATCACATCCTTGAAAACTCGGCCCTAGGCTAACCATGCTTTCAGCATGCAATGACTCGTTATCACAACGAGTAACACTCAACGGATTACGTGCCGTATCACCAATATTCAACGAGCTACGCTCGGAATTCATGTTTTCAACATTAGAGTTAGTTGACTCAGACATTCCAATGTCCAGCACATTGACATCTTCTTTCAAAGGCTCGCGCCAATAATGCTTTTGTTGCCTAGCAAAGGTGGGTTCATGACTGTCCAAAGCTTCGCTAGTAACATTGCGCGTAGCGCCTAAGGTCTTCGACCTCCAATCAATCCATGGCTCATGGCGTTCAAGCCAAGCCATACCTAAGATGAGATCATATCTCGAGTCCAGATCAAGGAAAAGACAACGGTCAATGCTATCAAAGTCCAAAATCTTTATAACTAAGTTCAAAGGAACTTTAGGTACAGTGACACGACTTCCAGTCGCTAAACGAACCGTGATGGAGTCACCCTCATGCGCTGTTAGCGCTTCAGCATACAGCTGACTTCCCTCAAGGGAACGACGTCGAGAATAATTGCAAGACGCTCCAGAATCGATTAAAATCGACCAAGACTTTTCAAAGCCTTTAAATTTCGCATCAGCGACCAACAAGCCAGCCTTGTATCCACGCTCCATACCAATAGGTATGGAACTCTTTAGGGCTAAGCCCTGTTCAACTTTACCTCCTAAAGGTGTTACAGAACCTAGTTCTTCCCCAGTAGGGCTCCCCGCGCCTACTGGGTGTCGGCATTTCCCTGTGCCATGCCAGACTTCTGGCTCGGGGTAGAGTGTTGACTCGTAGCCTGGCGCTGTTTACGCAAAGGGCAACCAGACCGCAAGTGTTTAGTGCTTCTGCACGTATAACACCGTCGTACAACAAGTTGCTGCTCAGCAGCTTGAAGTTCAACTTCACCTTCGTCTTCAGCATAGCTGAGATCCATCGGTTCTGGCCTATTACCGGCCGGAGTACTTGTGTAGTTTGCTCTTGCAGAGCTAGGGTTGTACCCATTCCAGCCAAGTCTGGCCGACTTGAAGTTATGCTCAGCATTAAGAGAAATTCTTACAGCCTCTTCGAATGTAGAGGGGTGAACCCGAAAGGCTTCGGTTCTGGCAACGCCAGTACGGAGACCCTCCATGAATATAGTCACATGGACTGCCTCAGGCAGAGGGTCAGACTGCATAGCAGCCATGAGAGTTCCCAGATCTTGGACATAGTCCGTTAACTCATTCTTACCCTGACGGATTGATAAAAAGCGCGAACGCACGCGGTAAGCCTGGTTAGGTGGTGAAAACACCTGTACCAATTGTGACTTAAGCGACTCCCATGTGGGAAACGCTAAGTCGACCGACGTGCTACACGTCAAGGCCCATTCTCTAGCTCTTCGATAGAGCTTCGAGATAGCCAGCGAGACCTGTTGATGGTCAAGCTTGATCAGGCCTGATTTCATGGCCATCTCAATCTCACGGATCCAGAGGATGAGGTTTTCACCCTCCTTTCCTGACCAGTTTTTATTCCACCTTAAGTAGACGAGGCCTAGCATCTTCGTCTGGAACAGACACATAGCGTGTAGGCATAGCCGACGCCATTTGGTCTTGAACCTGCCATAGAAGGGACGCTTCATACTGCAAGAAGCCCTCAACACGTGCAGTAGCACTTCCGGGCCTTGCGATACAAGGAACTCCACATACTCTGGAACCAAAGATGCGGTCAGCTTATCAAGAGCGACCTTTTGGGCCTCAGAGAGGGGTGTGGGGTTTTCCATCCTCACAGAGGATCAGTCTTTAAAGACTCAGGCGTAGATTGACTACAAGTGCTACCAAGTGTAGCGGAGCTGCACAGCTCCTTAAGTCAGAGGAAGACTTAGTGCTCAGAGAGCGTTATTAGTTCTAAAGAACTAAACTCTATGATTCACCAAGCGTAACGCTTAAGGTCCCTGTTCCAGGGGACCGAACGATTCAGTGAATCTACAGCACTTAGTGCTCAAGAGTAGCTATCTCAGGGAGATATTGCTAACTCTTAACGATCAACGATCCGAGACGCCTCGCAAGGGCACGTGTCTTAGACAAGATCAAAAGGGGAACTGAACTTTATTTACGTTTCACTCCATAGAATATCTTACTCCTAATATTACCTAATCTAGGCACTCATGTCCTACATCAAGAACTTACGAGATCTTTCCTATCTCGTGGCTGACAATATTCAGCCCCTATAAACCGATAAGATATTCTATATCTCTTTCAGTGGGATAACATCCCATGTGTCTAAGGCACAGGGTACCGAGTACCCTTCGATGTGTAACCCTGTTACAAAGAGCTTGAGGCAATGAAATGCAGCGACTTGTTTGTTGTTGCTCAGCAACTCGAACGGCAAGTTGCGCACATCTATGGAGAATAAGAACTGTATTACTTGATCTTCTTGAAACCATCACTGACAATTTTTGGCAAGTCCAGGGTGCGCTTTGAAAGATTATGGACTTATTCTAATGCAGGCTAATAGCAACAAGGAACAGGTGCGATGATGTCTAAAACGTTGTCTATCGAAGTTTTTGGTTAATTTATTGGACGTCAACGGTGCAATTATATGCTCGTCCGAATATTGTGGTTTGGCATTGTAAAAATGTGTATCTGTCATGTCAATATCATTTAGTATGGATCAGATAAGATAGTTTAATTTTACCCAGGGGAACACGAATGGTGTAACGGGGTTACACAAATGAAAGAGATCGTAGTTGAGGGTGGGGGTGGTAGTGATGTTGTGGTAGGGTAGTGTGGTGTGGTGTGCCTGTAGTTATTAAAAAACAAAAGTTATGGTGAGGAGTAAATTATAAAAAGTGTTGTGGAAATAATAAAAAGTGTTGCGGAAATAACAATTCCCTTCCTGTAAATGTCACTTTGTTGGACGATGCACTTGCAAGTACAATTTTGCTATCTACTCTTTGGCCGGTTAGTGGGCAAGACGGGCACAGTTAGCACTAAGTTGGAATCCGATGTATTCGCTTCATTTCGTAGCTTGTGCACGTTGCACAGCTGTAAAATGTGGTTTTTGGTCATAAAACTGAAGAGTTTTTAAATCAGTGCACTTTCGCTGCGGCATCCATATCGCTAAAAGCGGTCCCTGTTCGCGTCTATCCGTCGAAGCTGGGGCAATATCAAATTAATGCGACAGATAACTCGCGATGATCGAGATCGACGCACTTGAGTCGATATATTCCGAATGATTTCCTGTATCAGGTCTTGTATCAACATGCAGCACGACTGCTAGTATGCAGCATCGACGCTGAAGGGGTTGGACGGTTAGCATCTGCTTAACAGGATATGACGGAAGTAGTCGCTCATGGCAAGATTGACGCACACGCACTCACACCCTTTAGAAGTAAATTGGAGAAGCCGTTTGTGTTATACTTCATAACACATGTATAGTACTTGGTTTGAGGGCGGGTGTCGTCGTTTAAAGGCAGATGCTAAGGCAAATTATGAGTTCCCCAGCATGTTCGTACACTATTCTTGCTCTGGTATCGGTGTGCGCGAAGTTAAGGCGGCCTGCTGTCACACCCCTGTCTGATCGCACTCGTTTATCCTTTATTGATGTCATGTCCGTGTTGATCATCATTAATCTCATCTCTTACTGGAAACCGGTGTCGACATAAGAATACTTGACCTGCCATTGTCACAGCCACAGTCAGAGCAGCATAGTGATAAAGCTAGTCGCTTTCTCTTTCGATCGAATCAGTGGGTTTCTGAAGGAAGCTTGCAAGTGATGATATACTTTCAGTCAAAAGTTATAGGAGGACCATCTACCAAGTTGAAGGTATAAACCGAACTTCTGAAACACTTACGACTCACTACGTGCACAACGAATCGTCCGATAAACGATCACTTACTTAGTTATAGCAACCGCACGTTTTCCACTTCTTGGTGCACAGGAAGCAAAACTGGTGACCGTTCAAGCACGTCATGTGATTGCATCCCGATACTTTCTGCACTCCCACACCACAACCAGGACACTGCACTGCATGATTTAGCTGAACCACATTGGCATACTCGCGATCCGACTCAAGATCCAGTGTGCTCCAGGGCTTTTCGTTCAAAAACCGCTCATAGGTGACCAACTCGGTAGCATTCAAGACTTCAACCACATAATCGGATGGAAACTCTCGTTGGCAACAGTGGGCAGGTACCATCGAGCGATCGCGCACACCCATCCGACAGCGTGTCGCTATGCACTTCGTACAATAGAGGTGGCCGCAGGATAAAATGCGACGATTGCTCTCGTTTTGAACAGGTGTGCAACAGCACGTGCAATTCGGTGGTGGCTTGGATTCCTCCTCATCGTCAACGACAAGCACAAAGCCTTCGTCTTCACTGTAACTGTCCAGATCACTCGTGTCCGGGTTCAACAGCCTGTGCTCATCCTTCGAATGGAAACTCATAGCAACCGCTTCATCCAGCATGAGTAGCTCTGCACGACGAATTTCTTCGCGGTACACTTCCAATGCATAGACTTCAGCGAGTACGACTTCATCGGTTTCCCCATCAGCATTATCGATTGTGTCGGAATCGCGATCCATAACGTACTCGAACTGACCCGCGAAAGCGAGCTCTTTCAGTCGGTCCACGTTCGGAAGCAATTCCATCGTCCGACTTGGCAGATAGACAACAGGAGGTTTCGACACCAAACGAAAGATTGGGAACTGGGATTCATACGTTCTTCGTCATATCTGCCATGACTTTTCCCAGTAAGTGCCATGGTTGTTAACTGTAAGCAAAAGAGGACGTTTGTATTTGTTTCAGTCAACTAACTAACTCAAGACTCTTGTTCGACATTGTGCTGCAATCTAAACCCACCACGTCATCCTGGAATGCTACATTGAGATGGCTAGATCATCAAGTAGTACTACAGTTGTTGCAGTTGCTTGTAGCGCCAAATACTTGTCGTAGAATAGCAATTGTGGTGGAAGGTGCAATTGATAGCTGTGCCCATTACATCGTGATGCCGACTACTAAACGTAGCATAAACTGTGCTGAGATCGGTCGGATAGAAGCGTTTACATCGATGGCATAAACTGCTTTTATACAAACGGTTTGGTCCTTGTCTTCATACATTGTGTTGTACTAGCTCATTTTGGGTCTTGGTCGAGCTGTGGTAAGCAGTTGTGATCTCTCCTTCTCTACAATCAGAGCTAGGCGATATCCCCTACGAGTGGCATGGAGTATGCGTTTTCCCTTTTTTGGTCTATCTCGTACTTCCTTGTCACTGTGTACAAAGCTTCTTTTACTAGAACACTCATGGTACGTGTGCACTTCTTTCCGCACGCTCTGTCGTTGCCTTGCGTTCGATTCCTTGTGGTCGTAGAGATTTGGTAACCACGTGATCCGCCAACACCACGATTCTGGTTACAACAACTCGTTTATATATCGTTGAAGTCGGGGCACGATGGTGACAACGAACGTTACATCATGTAGACGTATGCACAAGCAACTGGATTCTAGTTTCCGTTTGTTTTGAATGAAAGGACTAACAGGCAGTTGGTCCGTCGCAAGGCTTGATCATCGACTGCTTTTTAGCTACATCAGTCTTGCTTTACGTTGTGCAAAGCACGGCTTTAGTTCCCACGCGACATGTTGCACTACATGCTCCAGCGTGTAACTGGAACATAGCGAGCGATATCGATCTGCCGCCACAGCCGCGTTTGTAGTTGCTCGTACAGAATCTCGTATATCGCACGATCGCGCACGCGACTCACAGGTCATGTTGCGCACCGCCTTATGCTTGTAATAAGTAGAGCAATAGGCATGACATCCGAGCTTGCCTCGAAGCTCACTTATGCTGGTTCACCCTTTCTTGCTATGCATCCCACAAGACTGAGCAATGGTAAACTGCTATCCAGTCTCGACAAATGTCCGAATGAAATTATAGGGAAACACGCCTCGGCACTATACTGCGTTTACGCTCAAAAAGGCCTGTACCATAAGAAACTCACTGAGAATTCCCCGCAACACTACTTATGCGTTTGGCAGCTTTGTGTAAGATGCAAAATTGTCGAGGTTGTTAGCAGCGGAGCGCCGGTACCTTTGCATTTTCATCAACAATGACAAATACAGGTGGTCCCGGACACGGCACTTGTTTACTGACCCACGGCTTCAATTTGTCCAGTTGAAAAGTATTGTAACAACTAAATATTGGTGATGCTGGTCGAGATACGCACCTGAGCGCGTTCACTCGCCAAGAATATCTTGCACTTCAGAGTCTGGGATCAGAGGGCAGTGGCAGGACCCCCAACGCTGTAAACACGTGTAACAAAATTGATGACCATTGGGGCACGTCATGTGGACGCATCCAAAGTCGCGCTGTACACCAATGCCACAACCAGGGCATTGTTTAGCTCCTACGGCATTCACCGTCGCTGTGTATTCTGCATCCGACTTGAGATCCAATATCTTCCAATTTTTCTCCTTTACCAGCGTCTGGTACTTGACGTAATCCCCAGGCCGCGTCAGTGCCTCACGCACATATTCTTCAGGCATCTCCTTTTTGCAGCAACGAAGAGGTACAAGTACACGGTCACTTAACGCCAAACGGCACATCCGTAAAATGCATGGATGGCAGTAGTAATGACCACAAGGCGCTGCTCTCAGCGCATCCTCGTAGGTCCTTACTGCGCAACTATCGCAAGGTACAAGGACCACTTTCACGCGACACCGAACCATGTACGAGATTTCCAACGACAAAGCGCGAGTTCTACTCGACCACAGGAATGTTCTTCTTGGTGGTGCTTTTCGCCCGTTTGCCAAAGTGTGGAGCAAGTACTTGTCGACTTCAATAGTTTATACAACAACCGCAGCACCAAGTCTTCAGATTTGTTTCCTAGTTTTCTCACTACTATCTGTATTTAAAATCGCTGTTCCTGAGCCTTTCGGACGTGCCCGTTGGACCCAACGATCGTTTATCTTGACCTTTTCAAAGAGGTCCCGTCTCAAAACTATGCGTCCGTCACTTTTCTCGTATTTACACTAAACATCGCATAGCAGAAGTAGCGGTGATCGTCAACACAATTTTCACACCGACATTTGTGGTACGCACCAATATAAACAGCAGGATACAGCGATAAATCCATGTCATGGAAACGAGGAAACAACGATTTCCTGTCAATCACTTGAAACATGGAGTTGAGAGTCACTGTTTTGCGAATCAGATGGTCGCACATTGATGATATCGTACACAGTGAGCCCATTATTGGACAAGGTTCGATATACAATTGACTACCACTTTTTGCATCAGCGTTGGTCACAATACCGATATTTAGAGCGGTTTTGATTACCAAAATTGTGTAAAAGCAGGTTCACGTGAAACGTGCCACTCGTTGCAGGAAAGCGACATAAGCAAATCTGGAGGTTTTGTCTAGCCTCGAGATTTAGTGATGAGCGATTCCCAGAAGTGGTCGTCGTTTGATGACTCTGAGGCGCCCAAACGTCCTAGCGACGTCGCAGAGCAGGCGCTTGATGTGCCAATTACAGAATCAAATAGAGGAGAAAGACGCTCAGGATTTGTCGCACTGATGGAGCCCGCGGCTCTGTGTAATATGCGCAATCGTCTCATGTTTGGCAGCTTAGTGGGCTTTGTTACTGGTGCCACGTTTGGAGGCAGTACGTATAGTAGGAATATAAAGTTTTACAGTGTGCCATTGATCCTAATGATAACCTGCGTTTTTGGTGTGAAATCTATGTACAGTTGACGGAGCTAAGCTGTATATGAAGCAGCATGGGAAGCAGCCATCTGCTGCGGCTTTGAGTTTTGTTACGCGTGGAGCGGCTGTAACAGGAGGAGCTTTTTCCGGGTACGAACGTGTGATGGAGTGTAACTCCATTTTCGATGGGGATACGCTTAATGTGTACTGACGTCTTGTGTCTTGCTGCAGTTTCTTCTTTTTGTATTGCGGCATCAAGACTGCACTCGCGACACAACGCGAAGATGATTTGATCAGCGTTGGGATCTCCACCGTGGCTGCAGGACTGCCGTTTGTGCGGTCCACGGTCATGAAACAGAATCTACCGTACGCTGTTATGCTGGTGGCGCTTGATCATTTTCACGAGGAGCTAAGCGAGTTTCGGAAATAAAAGAAGGGAGGGCTGCTGACAATCGGGTAGTTCTTAGAAGAGCGTTGTGATGGTCATCTGATACTCCGTGCATGAAGGATGCATTTTGTTGGCTATGAAGAACGTACGCGCATGGCAAGTATCCTGGTGGAAGCTCCGTTGCAAGTGTTATGCATGACCTCGTCGGCGTGACTTTAATTACAAGTACGCTAGTTGACGGGTATGATATACGAACGATGGGATTGTCTTCCTAGTTCACGACTGTCAAAGTCGCTCCTTTTTTCTGCTGTACGCCTGCTTACAGCTTGGCGCCTACTTCTATGGGATCGGCAAAGAGCTGCTGCATCTCAACGAGGCTTTCCTCCAGCAAATGGCCCATTCGGGCTCCCCAATTACCATGCTGACGGCATGCAATATTGAACTGGACCGAATCGTTCTTGACGCTATAGGCGATTCCCAAGCCTTCAGGCACGACCTCACCCCAGCCCCAGCCGTCAAACAGTTTGTTGGTCAGGTGACTTGTGGAAATGAGCCAGCGACTGGCTCTAGCCATCACGGGATTCTCAAAGAATGGCACGCATTCGCTAGGCCGGACCAGCAACTTCAGACCCAAAAGGTGTCGGTCTACACCGCGCCCGGCACCAGCTTTCCGCATGTACGCGACGTGCGCACTGGCAGCAGCTAATAAAAGCCTTCTTTTCTCCTCACTAGTGACGGCACCTGATGTGTCCGCTATCGCATCTGTAAACTTGGCACTTGCTTTCGAGGAGCTACGTGTTGTTTCTGTCCGTCCGTGCAAGAAAATGCGCGTCTGCACAGCCTCGTACGTAGCCACGTTCTTCTTGAATAGCTTCTTGTAAGCGAGCTGGATAGCTAGTTGGACAAAAGCATCCGGACTACAACGAAATCCCTTAATCAGGCGCGCACCGTAGCCGTAAAAAGCCATCACACAGACTTCGTGGTCGATCACCGTCTGGTCAAATTTCGCTTCTGCTTCAGCAATATTACGTCGCGTCTCATCCGTCAAGCGAAACATAATCTGCTTCGGAGGTTCCAGCGCTTCTGTCAGCTGCGCAATCGTTTGACCATGGCGGCCCAAGTCAATCTGTCCATGATGCAGACGCGATAGCACGTAGTCCGTATAGCGTGCCATGGGCATACCATCGAGCATCGAGTGTTCTCCTACGAGCCCGGCCTTGCCGTTCTCAAACACGATAATCTGCACGCACTTGTCAAAGAAGCGGTTGCGTCCGTTGCCGTGCCAAAGGCCACGCGCGACTTCTGTACGCGTCACTGGTGCGTCATCGTCCATATTGAGTATCAATAAGGAGCTCTCAATCGTCCGCAACGATTCCTCATTCCCCGGTGACGCTCGAATCAACTCCTCGCGGGCATCCGCCCACGTATTTCGATCCTGCGTCGTCAACACGCCCACTGGCATCTCTTCACCTCCTGCAGCATCCAGGATCCGAGCCAATTGAAAGCAAAGCGCCTCAAAACCCAATACTTCTTTCGACCGTGGATCCACGAGCTCCAATCGGAAAAACTGGTTGCGACGCATCACCACGGCATGGGTGTGCGTCTTGGGATCATAGATCCGGTACGAGTCCTGCTCACGTCGTGGAATGCGACAAGAATGGAACATGTACTTGTACGCAGTGGCACAGACCGGCGTCTTGTTCCTGCCCAGTCGCTCTGGCTCGAGCGACCCGTCGGTCACGTGGCCAGCAAAGAGCATGGAGGCCCTTAGTAAAGCTGCCGCTCGACCGACATTCGAGCGTTGACTTGGAGAAATGCTGTCTGCAAAGTGGAAAAAGTAGCTCACGTTAAATACGACGGGATCCCGGACTCGGAGGTATCCGATCGTGTTCCACCACTCGGCCAAATAGCTCGAAGCGTGGCGGTCGTGCGCACGAGCCACGAGGCGCCGCTGCAGTTCTTCACCTATGCCATTAGGTTGTAGAAAGGCACCGGCCAGTTCTTTCGAGTGGGCGAGTTCTGCGGCTGATACAAGAGGTGGTAGAGTGGATAGGTACAGAGCGATAGTGTCTGCGAGTGGCGGCACGGGCAGACGCGGGAGGTCGCGCTGGAAGCAGTAGAGTGGGAGCGAAGGGTCTTCTAGGTCTGCTTCGGCGCGGTAGTCGCCCCAGCATTCACGGAAGCCTCGTGGGCCAAAGAGACGGGATGGCATTGAAAGTGGTTGTGAGGCAGGAATGATGGTCAATCTGTCGACTTGAGCCTGAAGCTGCAAATTGTCGATTGCGCTTCAACTTGAGTGACGAGATCGATGTTGGATCAGCTATGGCGGTGATTGGCTGAAACTCGAATTGATGGACAATTTGGGTGAATGGATGACAACGACGGGTCATTTGGAAGAGCTGGCAGTACTTCTGTAATTGTTGTTTGCTACAGTGTCCGGATGTGGACTGACGACTGAGTAACGGAGTGATGGGGGACACGACATGTTGCTGAGTTCTAGACGTGAAACGAAAACACTTGCTAAAAAGTAGGTTTTGGCTCGTTTGGACAGCAGCTTGTGCATTAGTAAATGACTGACGCTGACGACTCTCGCCTTGCGTTTAGCGACGGCTTTCGAAGCCTTTGTAAAATGCGGTATACTTGAGCAATGCGGCATGCTGGATGTAGTAGAGGCTACGCATTACTGCAATATGGGCAGGTGAAGAGCTCGTGATGATGGGGTGGGCATACAAGGCGCAGACCGTTTCGATACAGTATTGATACCGGGTGGATAGGCGGTAAGTGTCTCAACCTTTTGCAACCATCAAGTTGATTGAGAAATAAGCGAGCACGTTCTGCCAACATTTACCAAATTACGACCTGGCTATTGCAGAGGAGTTAAGTAGAGTATAATTGCGATGCAAGAGACCGTAGGATACCGATGTCGTGAAATGACCGAGGCTCTAAATTGGACTTATTGTACCGCGATGGTGCGATTTGTTAAATCTCCTGGTGAGCAGTATCAAACATTGTACATCTCCGCGGCACCTATGTGTATCAACTGATGCGTGCGTGGTGATGGTACCGCAGTGTACTAAGGTCACCACAGAGTATTCGATGCCGTGACGACAGCTGGTGCTTTTTTCGTGCTATTATGGCTCTATTGCATACGTAGTACTGGACTTGGAGGCACATGTCGATTGGGTTCTTGAATACTCTCTTTGTAGCATAGAGGTGATGTGCATCTGGTGCATGGTGAACAACTACTTTGACGCGAGGTTGTCGAGCTGAGCACATGTCCTTACGTGGTACGATTGGCGAAGGTTTACACGAACAAACTGCATTCGAAATCTAAAGACAGAGCGACCGATAGTGCCCAATCTTGAGTAAAAGAGTGAGGTGATGGTACTTTATCATCATCGTCTACAGATACTTCTGCAGGAGCAGTCCCGGTCGATGGAAGCGCAATACCTGAAAATTCAAAGTATCCATCATACTTTTTGTACAACGAGCGTGTGTCGTTTGACAATAAAGACGAGGTCTTACTTGCGGGGTCTTTTTTTGCTGAATTGAAGATTGAATGACATGCGGTCATGATTAGTGGGGTATGAGTGCCGAAGTGTGCAAGAATTAGAAATAGAGATCACAGCAGACTGAAGTGCTTGTGTTTCGTGCTATAACGTGCTGAAGCTGCGTAGCCTACTTGTACATGACCACCTGGATCAGTTGCATACGGATTCCTCGAGGAGGCTGTGTTTGGTGCCCAGTTCCGACATCCAAACGTCATATTGTTTACTAATAGGTCGCCTACAAAGGCAGCTTGTGTCTCGTCAAGTATGTATTGAAGATGTTGTGTCCGCATACAATACTTGTAGGGCTGGCTGCGAACGATCTTGTCGCAGAACTTGTGTTATCCGCGAATATTGCACACGTAGGCCACTCCGAAAAGCTCTTCGTGCACGTTCGTTCTTGGAGTGACAGCAGCAAGTAGTCTGGCTTACATGCAACTGCGAGCTGATTTACCTGCATCGAGACATCAAGACTTCTAACACACTCGTGACTACCGTCTGGACGCTTAAGATTGCCATTTCGGAATTGCTCGGATTGCGACTGACTATGAGTGCACAAAATCCTTTTCCGTAAAAGTTCTCATTGCCGTCTCCTCCAACCGACCGACGTAAGCGTCATGATGACTGATGGTGATACTTTGATGCTAGCAACGACCTCTGCGAGCACTTGGCACTGAATTTCTCCAGAAATCATGAGGAATCCCAATGATTACACTGTAATCGCGAAACGGACATGTACAGCTTTGGGGTGGTTCAAGGGAAGATCTTGATTGACGGAGCAATATTCGGTGACGTCGACTATGACCATCAAGTATGACAGCTCGTGACGGCTGACGAGCGTCCGAACATCCCCTTCATCTACCTGTGGCGTGCGCCACCCCAATTCATTGAAGTTGTGTATGCATGCCGGCATCAGCGACCACTAGAGCGATCTAAGGTCCAATATGTGATGCTGTGCTGAGGCTCGGTGTCGTACACGCTACCGAATGGCTCATGGTTTTTCTTGTCGTCTTTGCACACGAAAACTATCATGGTATTGCTAATCAAAGTAGTCAAGGAGTGTAGTGGAAGAACTATAAGTGATGCCTTTGTTAGTTATGCATGCTAAGCATTCGTATTTACTGGCTATAAGCACTGAGTAGTCGCTCGTCTATAAGAAAGCACTTTTTTGTCAGTGCCAATGCGTTTTCTTCAATCGAACGCTGGTTTTATTCATATTTTAACACAAAACGTTTATAACATATCATGGTCAGACCACTTAATAAGGAATGGAAGCTCTTTGGTCAAAAGTACCACGTGGCCGGCGCCAAGTGCCCCAAGGTGGACTGCAAGGCCTGCCATGCGCAAGTCTCAGCCGCCATCAATCGGCTGCAGTCGCATATACGCGTGTGTCCGACTCGTTCCGCCTCGACAGCTCCTCGTACAATCGCCAACAGCAATGAAGATGACCGTTCCAAAAAAACGTGTTTGGACGAAATTATACCTCAATCGCAAGACGGTATTATCGTACCTAATCGAGTTGCGAAGGTGACAATAGCAAGTTCTCCACTGGCAAAAGAACAGCATCAATCACCATCTGCTGAACGAAACGTCTCGACTGTAACGGATACGGACAACAGTTCTATCCATTCTATTGGAGTAGAAAAGATGGCAACGGTACAAGAGGTAGCCACATTGTCGTACTATAAACGTCGAAAATTAGAGATCGAGGAGAGTCGACTACAGCTCGAAATTAAGAGAGACGAGCGGGAAGAGCGTCGAGAACGACTGGAGGTGGAGATTCTAGAAGCACAAGCAAGAAAGGAAAAGATGCTCGCAGAAAAAGAAGGGTACGAGTCGAAGATGCTGCTTGCATTATCGCGGAAGAAATTGCTGGATCAGGGAGTGGATCGGAGCGAGATCAACCGGATTCTGCCGATTGTTTCGAGCGGTCCGACAATGTGACTGCTGTGCTTTTGCTGTGACCGACAGTGCTGCTGTAGCAACAACCACAACATACATATTCAGCAGCTGGGATACGGACCCGGGGCCATTGGCCCGGTCATGCGAAACTGACTGCTTGGTCAGCAGTGGTATGTTGAATACTTTGATGTGTGTGAGTTTAATTACTACGGTTAGTTTTGAAGTACGAAATAAGTTATGTTCACGCGACTAATATCAAGACAGACAAGTCACTGCGACTTTATGAGTCCATGACGCCAGCCAAAGGTGAAAAGTAGGTACCGAGTACGCGCAAAGAAAACGTAAGGTTAGCCTCGCACTTTCAAGTATCTTTGTTTAAGGTAAATAAAGAAACCAGAATGCAAAAAATATAGACCGCAAGATCGAAAAAAATATCAAGGATGTCCACACGTACGAATAAATAGACATCGTCACTGATTTTCATATACATGTCGTAGCGATTCGTAATATATTGGGTATTGCGGTGGTCTGGTGGTGTCAAATCGTTCCTTTTGATAATCCGTTGATTACTGAATTATTCACGATAAAGATTATCAACAAGCAAGCACCGTAAATCTGAACCGTTGTCACAGAACACAGCCTTTACGACGCGATCTCATTGTACTGTGTTAACGCAGGGAGACCGCCCATGTCGTGAATGTCGTATATTTACCTGTCTGTAAGCTACATGTTTTTACGAAGCCACGAATGACATTTGAGTCAATCATCACTGTACGGCTTCTGCCGTCTGCTGTTCAAACAGTACTTGGTTAATATCCCGTCAATATCCGATTCCGCTATCTTACTACCCACCAACCATTTGTGATATTGGGCTGCGACACCAGCGATGGAAAGCGTCAAGGAGTAACAGCAAACTTGCAGCAGATTCGAAATAGGTAATACGCTCGTCGGAGCGATACCTTTTAAGCAATATACGAGCTTAGTCGAAAGTACCACCGTTGATTTACTTGCAATATAAAGCGATTATCGGTGTGATAAAAGCGGTGCACAGATCATATGGATCTATTTTTACTGTGCAGTACCGCGAAACGTAGCCACGTATTTAATCGACTCTTAGAAGTCATTGACGTTCGTAGTCGCCTGTTTGAGAGAAAATTGAAGATCAATTATTGCCGAACCTGCTGATAGATTATTTACAACAGGTGTGCGCAACGCTCCATCAATTTTAGGAAGGAAGGTGCCCAAAGAACAAGCGGGTCCCAACAGAACAAGCTACTGAAAGATTGAAACGCGCCGAACCAGAAGAACGGAACATTGCATCGTTCTGATCACAATCGTAGGATCTGTCAAAGCAGTAAGGACTATACAGTGTAACTTTGTTGTTCCTACTTCAGCGTATATTGATCTTTGATTTTTATTTATACCTGGGTTGCCTCGCTGAATACATATACAAGAATAATTGACAATGTGGACGTGGCCAGACAAGTGAGTGCGTATCTTCGTACCAAATAAAGCGGAAGTGAGTAAGACCGCGTGGAAATCGTTTGTAAGGTCCCAGGGATTTGTACAGTCGTATAATCGTACGTTTAGTGGATGTCGTTGGTATCCTTTTTCTGTCACGTTCGTACGTATAGTAGACATTTTGGATCTATTTTTCTGTCATCTTTAGCATACATCGCTGAAACATTTAATTGTTTTTGATTTATGGTATATTCTTTTCTATTGTATCATCATCTAGCTTATTTGTTAAATTAGATCCTGGATTTACTTTTGTCGTTTTTTGGATAATGTATTATTTTACCGTCTGTTTTCCGATTATAGAAAGATATCCATCAGATAGCGTCACCTATAGAGATTGCTGATGGCGTACCTGAGGCTTGCTGTCTAAATGAATCGGTAAGTGTCGAGTATCATGTGGTGATCCGGCCCTAGGATTCGATGATTTCAGTACGTAAGGTGCTATTTTCCCATAGAGTTGCAGAAAAACGTTCCGCGGGAGACCGTAAAAACAATGTGTCGCGTGCTCGTAGACGTGAAATATCTTCTTTCTGACTGCGGCAGATGGTCTTCTTGACTGGATAAGCTGAAAAATATCCTAGTTGCGAGGTGCCCAACGTTTTTTCATAAGCAGCGTGCGCGCTTGCAACCTTAGATGAGGAAATTTTCCCATTGTGCTTAACGTGAGTAATGTATGCGCCAACAAACTTTTCTTTATACAATCCGATTCAACGGTTCTGGATATACGCTGCGCATGCCGTCGGTATATGATCTTTCATCGCATTCCAGACTTCAGTGCATAACTCCTTCATCTTGGTATTTAAAATGAGATTTAAACATCCTTTTGAAGACGTCGCATTTAGCCACTATGTTTCTCCTTCAACTTCCACGATGAAAAAATCTCGCTGGTGTTGAGCTTTGATATTCGATTGTATCTGCCTGTAGCAAAGCATGTGTTTTGATTTCTTGTACACGACGTTGCAAGCGTTCATTAGCACTTGATGAGCATTTGTGGCAATCACTCCGGGAACAATTATGATATCAGCCTCAACAAAAATGTAAAGAATACATGTGAGGTCTTTCTCGGAAGAAGTCTGCATAAAGCAGTAGCCCAAAGTGTACGTGACATTTGTATTGGTCGGACTAATGATGTGCAGAATGCCAGCGCCATACTTGTTTGTTCGTTATGTCTTGTCGAGTTGAAAAACAGCCGTTTTTCTCCATCCTCGAAGCAGCGGAACACGTCTGGGGATTATCAGGGAATGTGTCCCCGATAAAGGGTGATGCAAACTTTCGCGTTTGACGCAAAAGTTTGCATTACCCTGTATCATCTCGCGCACCGAAACGTCAATTTCTGATAATCCAGCTTTTGCTTGAGCTCGATACTTCTGCCCTCGATTTGTACATCATTAGCAATCAGCAGGCATGAACCCTTATATCTTTCACTCAGATTGTTCAAAATTGTAGCAGCGCTTGTACGGGATTTAATTAAATTAAGAACATACATTTCTTGCTTAGGGGTGCCTTTGCGAGCAGCAGGATAAATTCTATATACTTGGTAGCAATGTGATTGTACTCTCTCGAAATATGACCCTATAGCTGTACCGACTTCCTTGATTTGAGCTGTTCATTGGCATCCTTTAAGACGACTGCAAGTTTGTCGTTTAGAATGTACTGATGCATCGAGAGTTGTCTTTCCTGCGCATGTACAGTGGAGAAGGAGCACTTTTATAAACTTCTTGTTGGTCCACTGACTGTACTCCGCTTCCTTCTTGACCGCGTTTTTCTCATATTTCGTCTTGATTGTGAACCCTTCCGAATGGGATCTTTGGTGCGATGACTTTCTTCCTATCTTTAACGTTGGGTCTGTTTGAAACGTGTGGATAAACAAATCGGTAAGGTGCGGCGCAAACTTGCTGTATACGACAGGAGAATGACCAGTAATACCTGCATCCATCTGGAATCTTTTGTCGTCGTCGATAATATCGATGTAACTGCTGTTATATTCGTCGTCATGTCTGACGTATTCGTGGTCGTGGTCGTCGTTGTATTTTTTCTTGATGGTCCTTTTTGCCGGCGTCATCCTGTTTATCGTCATGGTCAATGTATTCGTGGTCGTGGTCGTCGTCGTCGTCGATTTTGTCTTGATGGTCCTTTTTACCGGCGTCATATTATTCGTTGTTGTTGTTATTATTTTAGTCCTCCGTGCAATCTCCGAGTTGCCATCCCAATGTTCTTCCAACTAACATCCGTATTTATCTCTGCGTGTACATCCATATCTTCGGATCCTTTTATTACCTTCGATACCCGAGTGTATATCCGAGTCATCTTCTACCCTGTTGGGCATAGTGCTGCTCAGCGGAGTCGTCTTCCGATGAGATGGAAGCTTATCTCTTCAGTGTATAAAAGATTCTGATAATTAATATAGCAAACAAAGAATCAGTCTAGGAGTGGTTGCAACCATAACAAGACCAAACACAGGTCCTTACGAGACAGTAGAAGAACTACTGTAGATTACACTTGGTCACGATTGCTCAGAGCTGTTAACGTCTCTTAAAATTACTGCTAAAGACCGCTATTTGGACTTATCAAGCGGAGAGTGTGGCAGAGATAGATAAATCAAATACACATTTTAATTTTACAGCCACAACAACTATTGACTATCGGTGGACTATCGACGTGCATAAAACACCATAAAGGTAGGCATAATCCTAGTTGTGTAGTAGCTGCCACAGTTTCTGCTAGCCAGAGGCCCCTCCCCAGGTGTAGCTCTTGATATGGGTGAATGGTAACTCTAAATACACCTACATTATTTCTAGGTACATCTACATGCCGTTTAGGCTGCCTATCTGATTATATATAGTGTGCCAGCAAGTGTTAAGAGAACGTCCACAACTTTAGAAGAGAACGTCGAGTATTTGACCTCATTCAAGCCTTCCCATACTTGTACACAAGCCAAACGTCCACATTATATTATGCCGTCTAATCTTCATCTATGGTGGTCCTGCTTACGATTTAGATCTTCTATTGCTCCTGCGTCGGTCTTTTACCGCTAGTCTTGATGCTTCCAGAATTGTTTCTGTATACACGGATGGAGCCACTATTGACACTTACACTCCTCCTGCCTCGATCCATCATGGAATTGTGAAGACCCTTTCCCAATCGGGAATTCAAAAGTCAAAGGGAGCATGTCCGAACTATCAAGCAAGACGCCATTCGCTAAGGTTTTTCCTTCTGCTTGTTCTGTGCAGACTGCGCCAAACGCTTTTTTCTCTGTTGCTCGCAAGAAAAATACATTAAGGTCTTCAAGGTTGGCTGATGTTCTAGCTAGACAGCGAAACCAGACTGTTAGCATATGAGTAATTCACAAAACCAGCACCAATCAAATGCAAACATTGCAAAAACCACACCAGTCGCATTATTAGAACGACTTCGTGACGAAGTAAATGTATACCACGCTATACTATCGGTCCCTGATTAATCCGAGGCTCCATGTGACAAGAGTAGAATTGACATGGAATAAATACTATTATTGCATTGAGATGTCTGGCGAAAGGGTAGCAATCTACTTAGGCGCGGTTTATGGTGCCGCTGAACTGGTGCTGTCCATAACAACGTAAATGATCACTGCGAATAAATCTCACCTGGTTGATCTGCATGATCCATTGATGGTGTTGCCATTTGTCACAAATAAAACCGCCGTGACCGACATCCTTCCGAACGAATCCCATCAGCGAGGATCCATTTACAGGTTAATAAACTAAAATTTCAGTTTAGAGTTCATCGTGACATCGTATCAATAAAAATGATGGTTAAATAGTGGAGAGACAGGATCCGTGTATATTAAACAGTCCAACGCTGCTCGATGTATGTTGTTGCCTAATCCTGAATGAAAAACATGGTACTCGTATATATCCGGTGCTTACACAATACTAAATACATCGACATCGATATGGTCATGTTATGCTGTTATTTGCCCAGCCACGCTGCGACAAACACAGAGAGAACGCGAACCACGCAAGCGGTATTAGAGTAAAAAAGTAAGTGTATTAGATTAAGATCCTCCCTTTAATATAAGTATGAAATGCCATGGTCCACACAATACACACGCTGTGTAGTCCACGCATAAACATGCAATATAGACTA
>JH598175.1:13616-27329 GCA_000173235.2 Hyaloperonospora arabidopsidis Emoy2
TAACGAGTCTTCCATTTATGAGACAACTGTCACACGAATGGTTGCGCACGTCAACGTCGGATGGTACGCGTCTAAGCTGGGCTACGCACCTCAGGCAGTAAGAATGGTATTTTATGCACGCCCTCGCCGTCATCAACACGCCTGGACGGTGCCCTAAATGGTCCCTAACGCCAGGCAATTGATCGACAGGCGTTTCAGCTCCACACCTGCGTACCCTCCGATTGTAACCCTTGCTGGAGCGACTGGGTTTAAACATAAGCACGGATAGGCAATAAGTGGCGGCCCATCATCTTTCTTCCCAGGTCTGGAAGCATGATAACGAGCTCTCCGACTTTCAAGGTTGGGTGGTGTATCGCATCGTCACCAAGCAACTCAATTCTTATCAAGCGGGGCATCCCACGGACAATTGCTGCCGTGCACTGCAGGAGTGTCACGGGGTGGCTGAGACTTCACTTTAATTGTTTGGGATGCCCGAAGGTGCGTTCTAGCTGGGGCAAGTTCATCAGCACTGGACTAGCGCTTCCGCTACTCTCATGTCTTCTCAAGGTGCTTCGGCAAATGTTTCAATCGCCAGGCTTTGAAAAGTTCGGTGCTTAGGCGGTCTCGACTATTGCAGATGTTCCAAGATAGTGTCGTGGCTGGCGAACACGTGTAGCGACGGATATGGTTCCTAATGAGCTCTATCTGCATCACAAACGTATGGTGTGATCGAAACGATGCTGTTTTCGTAGCGTGCAGTCCACGAAGTCTGCCAGTCGGTAGGCTTCTGGGCTACGGGTGTACATCATTTATCAGCCTTGGCTATGCGAGAACATGAAGGCGCAGAAACAGTGGCTCAAGGGGCTCAGTTGCATGCCTGTTTTGAACACATTTAACCCTGAGCGGAGTGAAGAACCACTTCCTTTAGCAAGTTGCCACGAATCATCGCCGCGTCCTGTGCAGTATTCCTGGCTTAGACAATTTCAGACTTCTAGCCCAGGATCACGATGGGTAATAGACAGCCATGAATTTCTTTCTCTCTCTCACTAATAGTTGCGCACGCTCCGGAAGGTCTAAACACCCTTCTTTCAAATACTACGTCTCCTCTCTCGTACCATTTAATACACAATTGTAGATAAACAGTGCTTCTAGGTCGTACTCTGTGATCCTGCTCATGGCATCGACACAAAAATCATTGTGCCTGAGTGAGGGCAATCGTCAACCATCATGGTACACCATTAATGATAGCGTTGAGCGTGACAAGCGTGCGAGATCTCGGTGAACAGATCGGCTCGTGTAGGTAATCGCATGGATAATAAGCAGATACTTCGTGCGCCCGTGGTTCTAGTGTCCCCTTATTTCTCCTTTATATTATAGCAACACAGTCTTCAACATTTGCGATATAAAGCTCCTTATATATGAACAACGCGATGACGGAGCACGACTTAGCGTTGCAGCAGCCCTTCGACATGCGAATGCTCGAACCACAAGCTAAGAGCGACTGCTTTACTGCTTTGCCAAAGCTAGAAAAAGCACTACCGACAATTGCATGGGCAGCATCACTGAAGCTGTCAGAGATTATGTTAGCAAGTCAAACATCCTGATAAAGTGATTCGATAATGTGAATGCACGAAGCACATTGAGCTTTTTTATCAGCATTATCTCAGGCTAAATGAATTGCATCCACTTTCTTTACTGCTCTCGAGCCGCCGCGCTCGTCCGTTGATTTCGATACCAGCCCCGTCGTCTTTACAACGTTCAAACCATGGCCTTCGCTCAGACTGTTGGTCTAGACCGAAAACATGCTCAGCATCAGCAGTGGCTTTCGTCTCATTCTCGGCCGTATCATCATACCTGGTACTCAGATGAGCAAAGGCTCAATAGTACAAGAGTTGGATTATCTGTATCTAAATACCCGCGATTCCAGGTCTCTTTCTCACTCCTTGTCTGCTGCCAACACCACAACTATCTGATCCATCCACTACTGAAGCCAAGCCGACAGCAGTGACGGCCACAGCTACATCCCACGACTCACATCCCACAAGCAACAATACCTCACTTGTGTTCAGTATATTTGTATTCTACGGAACGACAAATCACGCCCATGACAACACATCCTATTATCGACAGTGCTTCTCCCGCCACCAAAATGCTTTCCTCGCAGCGCTAAACTCTATCGTTTATGGTGTATTATGACGATTACCCTCACGCAAGCATAATGTTTTTTGTGTCTGGACTGTAACGGGGCACCGGTCGCTTGTACTGCCACAGTATGAGCTACTTACACTGAACACAGAGTAAGGTGGTGCCTCGAGACTTTACGTACACGGAGGTGCAGAGGAAGGTTTCAACACGAGAAAGGGTAAGAGCAGAACTGTATTTAGTATAGTTAATCTCCTGGTTAGAAAGCATACTTAGTCTTGATTTAACTATATTTAAATGCAAACATGTATCGTAACTATCTGCTCACCACTCATTGCGTTCTACTGTCGTGCTCGGCTTCATTGGTTGATATCGTTAATCTATGTCAACCAATGAGCAGTGTATTACTTCTGCAACACAATATTACTTATTTAGCCAGTATTGTAAGAATATTCTGTTTAACCTAACAGAATACTCGTACTTAATATTTACCTTGTGTAAACTATCAGTAACGGAGGCACCCTGTTACATCACCCCCGCTTAACCATCAGCCACATTAGTGACCTATTGAAGAATGAGTAATTCCTATGAGTGACTCTGGAAAAGGGAAGTACTTGTTAATCAATTCCAACGATTCCTTCGTTCCCCCGCATGGTTGACAAGTCCATGCGATGTGCAGCCAAAGGTGCTGGAAACGCAGCGATGAGACTAAGATCCGCTGCGGCGGATGAGGCAAAGGCCGTGAATGCATCAGGCGACAGCTTGTCTGCTGCTTCTTCTAGTGCAGTCTTACGCGGTGATGCACTGCGTGGCCTTGAAGATTACGACCTCGAGCTGATATACTCTGGCGAGTTGGATGGCGACGCCGAGTCGACGAAGGCTACCACGAAGACAGAGTCAACAGCGGCGACGTCACGGCCAAGAAAATCGGTCTCGCGAAGCACCATGAGCCTCTCTGAGCGTCGTGACATCTTCGGATCATCTAAAGAGTCGGATGCTCCGTCTCCAAGGCGGAGTCGATCGCTTGAGAGCAATCAAAGCGGTGGCAAGATCCAGTCGAACTATGATGACGGTGGTACAGTAATGCGTCACAATCAAGACGACCGTGCTGGACGTGGTGTCAGTACTTCGATTGACACCACGCAGGAAGCCAGAGATCGCGACGTACTGCGCGTTGCTCCAGAGAAGAAGGCGTAATTGCCTACTCAGAGAGTGTTGGATCGCTGGTCCGACACGGTAAACGATAGTTATCGAGTAAGGTTTTTCGATTCATCAAGGCTTCATGGCCTTGACTCTAGTGCGAGTGACTTTCGCACTGAGCATGATTTCTACATCGATGGATTCTTCAGATATCGATGGTACAGCGGGAACCATAAACGTGATGGTGCCTCGCTGATCCAGGCATGGAACGCATTGTTAGCAAATATGCTCGCTGGGCCGAGGTAGACAATAGGATTCTATGTATTGATTGCTTTGTCTTTTGTCTATTTGTCACCTAGCCAATATTTCTCCAAACACTATGTGCTCCAACTATCTCGAAATAGATGGTTGCTATTCAACTTGTCTACTACCCACTTGTACTGACTATCCAGGACCAGAATGACGGCTGACGCTCATCGTAACTCACGATCTTCAACCTCAACTTCCAACACGCATTCATCCACAACGTTTGCGAGATTAGACGCGATGCTCGGCTTGACAAGCCTACCCTATCTCGTAATAGATTCGAGAAGAGAATTTCTAGCGGTGCGCGTTACAAACTGCATCTCTTATCGAGAGAGACCGGGTTACCATCCTCTCCTGGGGTGATTCGTGCCAATGTTGTGCGAAGAATTTGATACGAGCTCCGAAAGAAGCTTATTCAATGACCAATCCCTGGTAGAGGGCTCGCATCTCGTCGGAGATGTACGAGGTAATAGCTAATTTGTAATCCCTCTACAAACGCGCTGGGCGTTCGTTCTCCGATGGACCTTCTTCGGCATCGGATGTGTCTTGTCATACTGCTCGACAAGGCCTGACACGTCATCCATCAGTTGCGAGCGAGGTTTCCATCTACCCGCTGAGTGCGGATATCCGCGCCACCGGACGAGGTAACTTATCCGACTATTTTCACATCGCAATGGTTCAACAGTCGTTCCACAAGGAAGCGTTGACCACCGCGAGTATCAACCAATGAATGAGGTGGAGGAGGGAACACATCCTCCGATGGATTCGCGGGGCCAATCTGATTCTGTGAGTCAGCTCGACCGCGTAACGTGTGAGTTGCGCGAGTACCTCGAACACGAGAGAGACAGGCGTCTAGATTTTCTTGGCAATGTGAACCGTTTGATCTCAGATAGGGAGAAGGACAGGGCAGATTATGCCTTTGCCCAGCTGGCGAATAAGCGGTAACAGCGTTCTCTTTGTGACGAGCTGATGGAAGCTCGTCAGGATATCTCTTGGCTCCGTGGAAGATGTCCGAACTTCAGACGCCGGCTGAGAGCCAGCATCGTGGGCACAAGTATCTGTTGGAGATGCTTATGCACAAGGGCTTTCTTCACCGAAAGAAGTCTCGTACTGATAGTACGGTCTATGGCGACTGACGTAGAGCGTAGGATGAGTGCACATTTTACGTGGAAGTTCAATCGTATACGCGTTGGCTAGGCGGCGCAACACACGAAATGGACTGATGAACTTGGCTAGTAACTTGGTACTTCCCACGTTAGTCACTATGTGTCGAGGTAGGTTTACCGTAGATAGTAGGGCCAAGTCGCCATTATTAAATAAAATAACGTTTGCCCTTCCGTTCTTGTCAGCGTTTCGTTTTTGTCGATCTACCGCCTCTGCAATCGAGTCTTGTACGAAACGGACAACCGTTTCACTAGCCAGAATTAATTCATCTGCTGACTCGCTGTCTTTAGCTGCAGTTCTCTTGCAGCGTACTGTAGCAAGATCACTTGTCGCCTCTGTGAGCGTGTCTTTGGACACACTAGGCGTGGTGCTGATTTGATCAGCATCGTGGCCAGTAAGAGCATCTTCGCTCTTACTTTCCATCTTCTTCACCAAAGCCGATGTGATCGACATCGGCGTCGAACGTGGTGGCCGCATTGTCAGCACGTGATGAGTGAGAGCCGGATTGACGGTCGCTCGATTGAGTCCCCCCCCCTTAAACGAGAGTCACACTCTAAAAAGGTGGGATGACGCGGATGGCGCAGGTCATTCACGAAGAACGGTGTATGCGTTTTCTACGCATGCACCCAGTTGTTGATGGCTAATTCCAACATCGGCAGGAATTCGCTCCAATTTGAAAGAGATTGAAGGTACCCTCGAAGTAATTCTCCGAGAATACGATTGGCGCGTCACGTCTGACCATTTGTTTCAGGGTGGTCAGACGTGGACATCTTTAAGCGCACTCCGAGTGTTTTGAACACGGAACGCCAGAACTCAGCTGTGAACCGCGGGTCCTGGTCGGACTAGAGTTCACGAAGAAACCCATGAAGGCGAAAGACCGTGTCGATAACGACACGAGCACAAGCCAATGCGTTGATTGATTCAGGTACAGCAACCAGATGTACCATCTTGCTGAAGCGGTCAATGAACACAAGAATACCAGTGTTCTTGTGAGAGTCTGCGGGGAATTAAAAGACAAAGTCCATGGAAACGGATTTCCAGCACTCTGTCGGGACGGGTAGATGCTACAACGATGCATGAAGGGAAGGACTAGACTGTACCCTTTGGCAGACCCCACAGGCCCGAATGTACTTGCGCACGAACTGATACTGGCGGATCCAGTAGAAGTCGCGGCTCACTGTGAGATATGTTTTCTCACGACCACGATGTCCACCAACAGGTGCGTCGTGGTACATATACATGATACGCAATCACAGATCACCGTGATCTGGTACGACGACACGAGGCGTGTCGCCGGTAACAGCCGAACATTGGAGTTGGCCGTTGCGAACTGTACATCCATCCGTAGAGGATCGATACACTGACGACAACTGTTTGAGGTTCTTCGTGGATGGTTGCAAGATGATAAGTCAATCGCACCATCTCCGGATCATAAGCCTTTCGTATATCTTCCAAAAGGGTTGACGACGGGACACTCGAAGTCAGTACCGCGACAGTGGTCGTACCAGTGTCGGGTGGCGCAGCCGGATCGAAATAGGGCCGGCGCGAGCGTGCGTCAGCGACGACATTAAGTCGTCCTGGCCTGTACTCGACGGAGAAGTTTTACTCCACAAATAATGACAGCCATTCGCCATCCGCTGCAAGAGGAGTGGACTGTTTACTACCGTGAGTAAAGACGCATGGTCCGTAAAAACGATGAAGCGTCTATCACCTAGCAGATAGACTCTAAGCTTAACCAGCGCTTACTTCATGGCAAGGAGTTCCTTGTCACTGAAGGGGTAGTTGCGTTCAGCTGGTTGCAGCTGGTGAGTCTGGTAACAGACGACACGCGCCACATCGTCTGCATTAATGCACAGCCGATTGCGAAGTCACTGGCGTCACCGACTTGTGGAATGATATGTCTTGATCTGCAATCGACAAAACTGGCGATCAAGCTCTGCTTGATACCTTCGAAGGAGCGCTGACAATCAGCACTCCATACCCACTTCTTGTTCGTTATCAATAGACGAGAGAGAGATGAACAGTCATCTCGGCGTAATTGCGTGAATATTTATGCAAATACGCCGCTAGGCCAAAGAGCTTTCGAAGTCCCTTGACTTCTGTAGGCACCGGCCAGTCGGTGATCGCCTTGATCTTTTCTGGATCGGGCCAGACGCCATGCTTGCCCACGATGCACCCAAGAAGTGGTATTTTGCTAGCACCAAATATACACTTCTTGAGGTTGGCTGGCGTACAACTTATGCTCGCGCATTAGTGTAAGAACATTCCGGACGTGGAGTCGGTGGACTTCCAAATTCTTCAGTCCATCCATAGCCGGGCTATGGACGAACACATCATCGAAGTAACTGGGTGCAAAGTCTCTTACTGGTCTCAACAGATTTGAAACACATCTGTTGAATAGGGCAGGGGCATTAATTAATCCTTGTGGCATCACCAGCCACTCCCAGAGCATATCGCTTGTGGTGCTCACTGCAGTATAGGGAATGTCCCTTTCGCGAATAAGGATCTAATAGAACCCATCCATCAGATCCATGGATAAAAAGATGGTACTTTTAGCTATACCATCTATGATGACATCTTTCCTTGGTATTGCTGTTTGAGCCGGTACATTGGCAGCAGTCAGCTTGTTGAAGGCGTGTACTATCCGCCACTCTCCTATGGCCTGTCGCACACAGAAGGTCGGAGATCTATGTGGAGAGGTGGACTCTATCACATGGCGGGCTGGCTAAGCGATCTGCAAAGAATTTGTCGATTGCTAGTACTTGTTCATGAGGCAGTGGCCATTGCTACTGCCTCATGAAAAGTACTAGCGGTCGACACATGACACAGTACTTCAGACCCGGTTTCAGGTCAATTTCGTGACGAGTACCTTTGTCCTTATGTAGCTCGCACGGGACTGCTTCTGGGAATACATCCCTGAATTCCATCAAATCATCGTAGAGAGGATTTGTTCTGAGCGATTCCCACGATTGGGATGTATATCGCTCAATTCCAGTCTTCTCATCAAGGACACTCTCGTCCATTGATGAGATGCTGAGAACCCTTAATTCTCAGCAAAGACCATTGCCGACCGGATATCGGTGACATACTCGTCCTCTGGGACGAGTACGCATATCGGCTTGAATATGCTACTACGAAGGTCACGCCAAAACCTCTTCTGATCTAGGGTGGGCATTCGAGTGATCTCAGAAGTCAACTTCGGAGGCGCGATCAGATCAAGTGTATAAGCGCCTACACTTGACCCGTCATTAACCAAGACATTCAGTCTCTTAGTTTCTTCCTGGGAACCCTTTTTCAGAGACTGCTGGGGACTTTTTTCTCAGGTTGATGAGGTCTTCTTTCCTCACCAATAACTGTTTGAGGAATTTCTTCCTCAAGTACGTCGGGACTTATTTACTCGACGTCTTCTAACTGTGGTTGCGCTACCTCATCCAGGTCCTCTACGGTCGACTTTCCAGTCGACCTAGGATCATCGGGATGCCCTGTGTGGACAACCGGTTCATTATTCCTTGGATGTCACCCGCTAGACGTACACCCATGTCCCGATCCACTCGACTTCTTCGAGTGGTGGACCTTCGGCTTTGACTGTGCATCCGCACAGCCGCCAACAGCTTCCTCCACAGTGTGATTCGTTGTCACACTGTGATATTGTGCAGTCGTACTAACGACCGTACCGAAAGTAAGGCCATCGCACTCACTCGCAGTACATCCACACGCTGCAGGCATCTTCACGGTTCGATGCTGCCAGCTGACCCTTGGCTCGTGCTTTCTGAACCAAGGCAAACCTAGGATGACATCAAACTTGTCATCCGAATCCAGTACGATGAAATGATCATCGTACTGAGAATATTCTAGCGTGTAATGAAGTCCCACTACACGCTTCTTCAATATTATCGATGCGCCTGCTGCTAGGCGCACCATCATCCTCGTCGGAGGGATATCGCGCTCAACAAAATTGAGCCTACGATCCACTAGCGACTGGCGACGAACAAAGTTGTTCGACGCCCCACAGTCTACTAGGGCTCGTAGTGACATGTCATTTGCCATTTCGACTCGTGGTAATGAGGGGAACCTCATTACCAGATGCAGTAGCACACAATGATTGGGTGTCGGGAGCAATTCTCGTCAAAAGGCCTGCAAACTCAGTTGACGTTGCTGGATCAGTAGATGATTTGCACCTACTGACCCTGACCGTTTTTTGACGGTCCGCTACGCTGTTGCGATTTCGCAACAACGTTGGACCCGCATCCGTTGCCCTTCTTGGCGGACGGTCGATCAGTTAGCTCAGTGTTTTGAGATACTGGGCGTAGGGCACTACACAAGTAGGCGAAGTGTCCTGGTTTATGACAGGAATTGCACCTCTTCAATCTCTTGTTGTTTGAAGAGCGAGGTCTATTGCTCTCAACGTAACAGAGGTCCATAGGTTCTGGACCTCCGACTTCTTGTCGTCTTGGGGGACGATATGAACCCGAACTAGCTTGAGCCTGTCTCAAGCTAAAGTCTTTCTGTTCCGCAATTCATATCGCTTCTAGCGTATGCAGTTTCAAGCGGAACAGGTGGGTCTTGACGGGACCATCCGCAAGACCCTGGATAAACACCGTGGTAAATGTGTGTTCATGGACCGGGTTGGCCGTGATACAACTCGCAACGGGTCGTATGTGCTGGGCGTAAGTGTGCACATCACGCTTGCCCTGCTTGAGTTTCAGGAGATCTGATCGAGCCCTGAACTCAGCCCGTGACGGTTCAAACGTTTGTCTGAGCCGGGAATTGAAGTCATCCAACGACCCAAACACATATGGGTCGTGCAACTTGAACCCTAATGCCCAGGTTTTGGCACGTCCACCCAAGTTCGACTAAGCAAATGCGACTTGTATTAGTTCATCAACGATGTGACGAGCCCTTATGGCGTCGTCCAACTCGACGAACCATCTCAACAGGGAGTCTTCCTCTACTTCTCTGTACTTGGAGATGTCTATCTTCAAAGTTTCGGGTCGACACGCGTGCGTCGCCCCGGGAACAGCAACATGTGCCTGCTGTTGTCTCAACAGCTCGAACTGTTAAGCAACCTGTTCTCTCAACAACCCTTCCTGTTGCGAACCTTGCTGGTGAAGCAAGGTTACTTTCTCCCGTGACTCGTCAAGTTCATGTTGTATGAACTTGGCGACGGCGGCATGCTGCCCATCTCTGTCTAGTGCGGTCACTATCATTATCCAACATATTCATGTTGAATGTAGTGGTGCGGTCCTTGAACGGACTACTAAGTACTACCAGGTGTAACGGGGCACTGATAACTTGTACTGACCGAGTACAAGTTAACCTACACTGACACAGTGTAGGTAGTGCCGCACGTCACTTCACGTACAGTGTACGTGCAGAGGAAGGCTAGTTAGTGAACGACGCGTTCAATAGAAGTAGAAAGTAAAACTGTATTAAATATAATTAAGTCCTAATCACTAACCTATGTTTTAGTCCTAACTTAATTATATTTATCCACAAAAATGTATGCTAAAGTCTTGCTCACTCATTGAGCGCGTCCATCGTTGATTGGACCGCTAGAGTTGGCTGATATGATGGCACATATCAGCCAATCGGTGAGTGTTCGGAATATTACCCCTTATGGTAATATTCACGAACATTATCAACCTTTATGATAATATTCAAATTAACAAGTATCAACGGTTAATTACATGTAACAGGCTCACCCCGTTACAATTATCTCAGGCTAACTGGATTGCATCCACTTTCTTTACTGCTCTCGATCCGCCGCGTTCGTCCGTTGATTTCGATTCAAGCCCCGTCGTCTTTACAACGTTCAAACCATGGCCTTCGCTCAGACTGTTGGTCTAGACCGAAAACATGCTCAGCATCAGCAGTGGTTTTCGTCTCGTTCGCGGCCGTATCATCATCCTGGTACTCAGATGAGCAAAGGCTCAATAGTACAAGAGTTGGATTATCTGTATCAATACCCGCGATTCCAGGTCGCTTTCTCACTCCTAGTCTGCTGCCAACACCACAACTATCTGATGTCACTGCCCTCCCCTGTATCGCAGTGCAGTGTACGCGTATGTAGTGTGCAATGTAGCTTTGTTGCCCTCTGTGTAACTTGCCTCGGTTGATGATGTAGATCGTAGCTTAAGCCAGTGCTAGATTAGTGTCATGCTTGCGATCTGCAGTGACCTTGGAGAGAAGGCAATGCGCCTGTAGCAGGTGCGTCTACGTGCCTAGTACTGGTGCATTTGATGGTAACCATTTTATCTACCGAAGCAGTTCTCAGTCACCCCGCAGTGCAACTACATGGGAACCTGTCTGAGAATGAAGTCGCTTCGGGTACCAAAATACATAACCAGGCTAGTCGTTGTGTTCGATGGTGCTCAAAGTAACGACTTCAGCAGTGTTTACTCTTTTGCATCCCCGCTACACGATGCGGGCGATTTCATCGTTTTTATCCTGCTGATCATGGTGATAACATTAAAGAGAACCGCATGCATTCCACCCATTTTTCCTACCAACGTCTGTACCATCGTCAGTGGCGGGGTCTAGGTGCGTGAATTGTATCTATCAGATTGTGCATTTCCAGAGTGCGCTAGACTGACCATGTTTATCTGCTGGTCGTGTTGTCTGAAGGTGCTGACGGGTGATGCTGGCCTATGGTTTCGTTCATGAATAAACTCTCTGTACGTTCGCCACCGTACAACATTAGTTGTGCGCTGCGTAAGGTCGGCATAAAAGTTGCGTCCTTGCCTTGTGGATGTATCAGCTGATGACATGCCACGGAGCCACTACACATTCAAGGCCGTCGATCACGTGTGTTTCGCAACTATGCTGTGATTTACATTCATCTGAGTGATATTTGATTTAATTTCGTGAACGCTGAAGACGTGAATCGACACCGCCGAGAGGCATTGGCAGCTGTTGCGCACGGACCAGTGCCACAGCTGAGCACGCAGGGACTCGAGTCTGGATACGTGAGTCTGCTGCGGGTAAAACATTTTGTGTAACTGGACCTATCCTGTGGCGTAACTACCGCTTTCCGGTATCGCCTTTACATTTTGCAGCCGATCTTGGGAGTCTTTGCTTTTAGGAGGAAGGGTTCAGCATTTCCAATTCTATCGCGAATTGACAAGATGGTCGATGCAAGGCTGTTCGGGTCGTAAAGAGTACCACCAGGTTGCTTGCATTGAAAAAGCAGATGCAATGAGATCACGCTGTCTTGTAGCATGCCAAGATAACTGGAGCCAGTCCATCCATGTGATCTCACTGCAGGCACATACTAATCGCTATTTTTCAAGTAGCGCGAGATGTGACACGAGACTTCGACAGCAGGCGAGAGGCAGCCGATGCAATCTCTTGTCCGCGACGCCATTACGAAGACTTGAAAGTCCTATGCTGGGCAAACTCCGCTGCCGTCATCTTCGCCAAAGCTAAGTTGTCCAACGGGGCGACTCCACAGGCGGACCTTCCATGCGTATTAACGCAGGTTGGTTTTGGTCCAAACCACTGGGTCCTGGAGGTGAGACATACTATCTGGGGCAGACAGTCAAGGTTTTGGGTGAATACGGGAGATGCCGATCGGTTCTAGCAAAGATGTAAGCGCCATTCTGCTGGTGCATTTTCCTTTGTGCGGTTTTCGTGGTCGGTAGACGAATCCTGGTCGCGTCTGCGTTTGAAAAAGTCGTTGAAGATGCGTACAAATCAGCGACATCCATATGATACGGCGGCATCGAGACTTCGCGTAGAATGGCAGAGGTTGCTCGGCCTTAATGCTGAACAGACTGGGGACTTCGGTCCGAAAGGAGATGCACAGAAAGGTTATTGACATCTCTTAAACAGATCAGAGGTGTGCCACACACTGCTGCTTCTTTTAACTAGTCATTCTGTGTGTGTTGCTGTTCCCCATACATGATACAAGGTCCACTCATCAATAATCTTCGGTACTCTAAAGTCGCCACGACGATGCGTAGTTTCACATGACGTCACCATGTAATGCTGTTGTACACAAAAGGTTTTCTTTCTTCTTTTTTTATTTCTTGAGCGTAGCTGATTATTACGAAGGTGCTAACTAACCTGCTTCACACGCAATCATATATGCCGTTGTCGACGTTGTCGACGTGAAAACTCGCTGCTCACTACCAACGAACTACTAGCCGCTAGTGCTGGACCATATTGCCGAGGCGACACTCAATAACACCAGAATGCCGTTATAATCCCGTACCTAAAAACCGATACGGGTGCCAGCAGCTGAACCAAACCAGGTGTAACCATTCGCGGCGTGAGGTAAATATTTCACGAGCTGCCAGGTCTCGCACATTTTGACGCACCACTTTGCCCTGACCTTTCCTCGCCTTCTTCTTCACATGAGCTACTACGACTATCTGCGCTTTTCTTCGCCAAACGGATCTCGTAAGAGAAGTCGATCTTAATAACATGCTGCTCCAACTTCTTCAACCGCTTATCGATGATCTTTACCTTCTCCCCTTTAACGGCATGATAGTCTTGGTATTCAAACCCCTCGAATACATCCGGCGGAACGACGAAATATAGCCGCGGTTCATTAGGGTTTCCAAGCATCTCAAGAGCCTTGAGAAGCCCATTATGTTTACAGGGGTGCACTTGTGCACAAGTAACCTGAAATAACTCGTCGGGCTTAGCCATCGCATCCACCGACTCAAAATTACGTGAGGCAGGCTGCAGAAAGTTCCCAACATCGGCATGAGTCACTTCATAAACTCCCTTGAAAAAAAGAGATTTCCGTGGACGCAATTTAACGCATCCCGACTCTGCGCGCTTGTACATCGTAACATCACCACCGCTATCAACACCGACGCGGTTTGACTTGCACTCGTCTTCGTCACCACCTGTAGCAGAGTCTTTCGGTTTTAGTTGCCGAGATTCAAATGTCCCACCTTGCGACAGCACTGAAAGCGCGAATCGCTCGAACAAAATTCCCCGTTTCCCTGCATCTTCGCTAAGTTGGTGCGAAGC
>JH598176.1:3124-27194 GCA_000173235.2 Hyaloperonospora arabidopsidis Emoy2
CGCAAGATAAGTATTGTAGTCACAAGGCAACTGAAACAAGTAATTGTTTGTGATCTACACTGCTGCATATCGTCTTACAACGATACCAGTATATTGCGTGTAGAAACCTGAACATGTCGGCTCTTAGGCATCGCAAAAAGTTCTTGATGATGGATACAAGGATGCAGGTGGTCTGTAAAAATAATCCTGCTAGATGGCATCAAAATTCGAGAAACCTGTTATCAGAATCGCACCACTTAATGTCTACGAGGTTGCTACGAAAATAACGCACGAAGCAAATTTCATATCAGAGCATGGCGCTGTACCTTACTCACTTGGTCACCGATCAAGGGTGCCTACGTGTCTGATACGATACGCACATTACTTCTACTTTGCACATTACAAAGAGTCCGACAAAACGTTGATCCAATAGTTCATAGACTCCCGCCTCCGCATACTGTGTCAGTCAGTACGAGAGCGGCACTTGATGTTGAATTGCGTCGGACCAGCATTGATCGCTAGAGAATATGCCTACAGTAACTTGCTTTCAAAAGCAACGTATGACTTTTTTCGAGGTGGATTCCCGATCCCATCAAATCGTTTTTGATTTCATGCCTGGACTTTTTTACAGGCCTGCAATTAGAAGCTTAAGATTCTGGATGGGTTCGAGGTACGAAACAGCCGATTGGCGCAATTTATGTTGTTCGCAATAAATCCATTTCTCTCACGAAAAACGGCCACCTCAAAAGCAGATACAGCCTACCCCCCGTAATGTCTCTCCGACCGATCAATGAGATGGTGAGAGTCAAAACTTGCGAATGCACGAGATCAGCGTATTTCATTATCTCAGCGCCAAAAACACCGAGTGGCTATTGCAGAGCCCGTCACCCATAAATCCCTGAGCGAATATACCAGGTGATAGCGGAGTTTAGTACGCGTCCTCCGTATTAGTATTGTATATGTGGAGTGTTTATGGACCTACACACCCGCTAGATTCGAACCAAAAGTCCTCTACGTCACCTAGCTTGCTTCCTTTTGCACGTTGCAAATATGTATTGACGAAATGTGGCGTCCACGAGCTTAGCATAAGCCCATTCTGTCACAGTAAATATCCCCCGGACCGTAATAAAGCGCTCATCTGTTTTTAGAAAGTCAGACTTGTAAGCATAATGCGTGTGAATGGTGATTATAATAGGTTAAATCCTGCATCGAAGCACAATGTCGGTATATATGTACCACGTTAACTAGAGTATACCAGGACGTGGGGCACTTTTTTTTCCAATTGTCTGGGGTATTTTTTATTTTCCGATTATCTGGGGCATTTTTTTATTTTCGAGATTAAATGGACCATTTTTTTATTTTCCCGTGGATATAACATTTCCACTTAAATTTACAGAACTTGATTCAGTTCTATGGACTTTCTTACTTATATCAAAGGGCGAGCTGTCAGATCTTATTAACTTGCCTTTTTGTACGTGCTCCCTGAACACCAGTACCCAGATGAAGAATCGGAGCTCGATTAGCTAATCGCTTACGCGCTAATCGTTCATGTTGGTGCTTGCATCGGATCTGTAAAGCTTTGTCGAGTTGCGGGGTCTGGTGGAGATTGGTACCATCACGTATCCGTACTCGGCGCGCGAAGGTGTTGCTCGGACAGAACAACGACAGAGTTTCCAGTGTTAAAGCTGGATTCATACTGCTGAATAGTTACGATCTGAATTTTTGAAACCGGTGGAAATGGCAGTCGTTGTTGTACAGGCAAACGTTTTGCTTTTAATTCCTACAATCGATCGATCGATCCATACACTAAGTCGGTCCACACATGTGTGACACTAACTTTAAGCTGGACCAAGTTATCCGTCACTTCTATCGACCTTATTCAGTTGCCGCAATAAGAGAGAAGCTCAATAAGCGTTGTCAGTTGTCGAGCAATTACTGGCACGGGACGTTTTCGTACCTCACATCGATTTTTAGCTGAAAAATGTCAATGCGTCCTACAGCTTGTCACGGTTTTGTATCGATTGAAATGTGTCGATAGATGCACGAATAACATGAAGAATGGCTAAAGATACTCCGACAAACTGCGACTGTGAGGCGGCAGCATCTGATAAACGAGAAACGAGACTGGTAGCAGTGCAGACGAAGTTACTCTGGAGTGAGTATTTATGCCACAACGAGAGCGATTTGCATTGAAGTCGAGGTTATCGCACACTAGACGAGTACTTGCAGCAGATGCGAGTCGACGAGCACTCACAAATGGTAGGCTCGCTGTCGAGTGATGTGGACCCGATGGAATATGCTACATAAGCTGAGTGTGGTACATGGAAGCTTTACAATCGTGGCTATGCACGTTGAAGTTTGAACTGCCTTAAGAGTCTAGCAGAGTGTGGCTAGGCTCACCACTAGTGCAAGAGATTTGGCCCATCTTCCACGTCAGACGCATTGGGAAACAAGCCCGCTACCACGCGATGGGATGGGATGATATGAATCTAGATGTAGGTCGCGTACGGTTCAGGACACGACGTACGTCAAGGTGGTACAAAAGCATAGCACTCACGAATGTGTGTTTTGGCCACCATCGAGATGACGTACAGATGACCTTAATCTCGAACTGGATGAATAGTCATAGTCTGCTCATTTTGAACGGCATGCGCTTTTGTTGTCTGCTGTCATACCTTGACAAGGGCGATATAATCTGGGGTGCTCATCGATTCAGCGTATCTTACTTCACTGATACAATACTAAAATGGAGTAACCTAGGCCAATTAATTACCTCGTACATCTTCTTAATTACCTCGTACATCTTCTTGGGGGGGATATGAGTTGACGGGTACTGCAACAAACACTCGGTGTTTTTGACGCTGAGGTTACGCAATATGCTGAGCTCGTGCATTTGCAAGATCCGACTCACATCATGAAATCGATCGGCAGAGCGACAATGCGGTGGGGGTAGGCTGTGGTCTGCTTTCGAATCGGCCGTTCTTCATGGGAATGATATTAATCTGCCAGGTGTGTCACTCGATCATGGACGACAGCATAAATCGCGCCAAACAGCTGAGTTCCCTGCACAAACTCATTTGAAATCTTGAGCGTCTGATTGCGGCCCAATAAGTAAGTCCAACACATGAACAAAGATGCCGGAAGGGGTCGTAAATCAGCCTCGAAAAGAATTATAGGTTGCTCTTACAAGCAGCTTGTCGTTCTCCGCATCCGATTATTCCATTCGACGCCACGGTTCTCCTCTGTATTCTAATACAGTACGCGAATGATGCGGCCATGCCTGAGGAAGATGTCTGTGGAAGAACCAGACCGAGCTACTGGACGAAACCACACCATTGTGCAAAAAATATCGCCCATAAGCTTCGATCCTTGAACTCGGTGCATGCCACCAGCGTCTCATACTTGTTTGAGATGCTCTACTTTAGGTGCTTGACCGCAGCGCTCGCTTTGGCGTGGATCGAGCCGCTCAAAAAGCTGCCGCACGCGCTATATCCGTTGTGCCTTCCGTCGATGCCTTCAAGTTCGATAATACTATCGACGCCTCCTCTTAACGGGTGCTTGTCACAATGATCTTTTATCGATTGCATACGCTTTTCATAGGTTGCCGGCCTACTAGTACAGGAGTCTTTTGACTTTTGCTATCCTTCAAACAGGATATGCTGTGGTGACAACTATCGATGGGGAACGCTACCGTTATACTACGTTGAACGAGAGGTTCCAGCTCTTGTCGTTTTGCCGTCGTACACATCCTGTGTACCCAAGTATTTCATCCGATCGTCGACCGATATGGTCAGATTCAGCGCTGGCATCTTATCCAAGCACGACTTGTCGAGACGGTCAAGGTTTCCGCCATTTTTGACGTAGGAGGCCAACAAATTCATTCCACACATTTCTTCTCCGGCCTCGCCAAACGGGGTCGATACGATGATGCCATGAGTAGCATACTCGAAAGTAACTAGTTCTTTGTTGGAACCCACCAGCCCTTCGAATAGAGCCTCAGCGTACTTGTGAGGAGTCTGGGATCCAATTTACCACTCAGTAGCAATACACTGGCATGGCTTGGAATGACTGAAGTCTTGTTCCAATATTGGTCGCGCTCGTAGAGGATGGCACTTGAGCCATTGTTGTCCAGTTGAAGTCCGTCAGCTGAGCGCAGGTCGAGTTCGGTTCTTTGTCAAACTTCTCAATGAGATGACGTAGACAAATTCCCAGTCCTAAAGTATCGACTGCATTCTTCGTCGTCGATGCACAGATCGAGGAAAGCGTCGCCCATCTCCCCGACACCGCGGTCGATGGTCGAAACGTACGGAAACTTGTCATCTGGTGCTGCAGAGGTCGTCAAAATACTGTCCAAGACATAGCCGATCACCGTCGGGTTCTTCAAGTGCATGAGCCGTTCTACCAGCGCAGTTCCGTAACTCATACCGTAGACAATTGTACTCTTGCCGTTCGTATACTCGGAGATGAACGTCGCAATATCCGTGGCAGCCGTCGTCATGGAAAACGAAGACAGGTCACCATACTTGTACTTGAGATCCTGCGCACACGCAGCGACTTCGGACAGATCAATCTCGCTGCCGAAAGGAGAGCCAGTAGTAGTAGCTTGAGCTGACACGCAGTCCAGAAGTGTGCTGCGGCCCGTGCCACGATGGTCCATGATATATATGTTGGCTTTTCCTTCAAGTAGATGGTGTAGATAGGTCATGCTAAATTCCACTACATAACGAGACCAAAGGACGAGAGCTTGATGTCAGTGTATAATTCTTGTAAATGCACGTGCAAAAGAACGTACTTGAACTCGACGAGTCGCCTGGACCACCTCCAACAAACCACACATTCGTCGCAATAGCAGGGTCTTCAGACGTTGCTGGGAACTGCTTGACAAAGATATCGACAGTCGAGTCCACCGATGGAGGGGTCTCACAGATACCGGGGTAGCACAAAGGCGCTCTGTACACCGCGCACTCAGCAATACCGCCAGTCGAGTTCCCCTCGTCGGAAAACGTTTTGTCCGAACACGGGTACCAGCCATTTAGGTCATATTTGTTGGCGGACACGATCGCCAATGGTAAGGCCAGGCAGACCAAGAAGAGTGTGGCGACACCGGAAATCAGCATCTCGACAAAGGGGCGGGGACGGGCGAAATAGCGAATGACCGTAACCACGATTCACGCAGTTGACACACGAGAGCAAAATGACGGCGACTTTGTTTCTACTGATTGTCTACATACGATCGCGGATGCCGCGAGACAACGGGAAGCGATTGCAAGCATTTGTCAGATTGTGACGATAGTCTCTGCTTTAACAGGCATGTCGCGTCGTCTTGACGTTATCTGGTCATCTTTCCCGGTGCAGAAACATAAAACTCGATGTGGAGTGGCTGGTCCAGACTGATTTGTAAAACCCCTCTTCATCAAGATTCTTCGGTGTCTTGTTGTGCTCTCGGCATTGCACCTTCCGCGTGACAACACGGACAACTTAGCACTTGCGATAAAGCTCTCGGGCCATCGTTGCCGGCCAGGAACTGATCACGCATCTTTATCGAGGACCCGAGAAACTTACAGAATCTTCTTTCCCGTACGAGGCTTACAGCTGAATAAACATTGCCGTCGCCATCCGAGGCAAGTGGAAGTGGGTGCGATTGACATTGGCGCAGGTGTCTAGATAGACTGTTGGTTTGGCATGTATAACAAGTGATGCACTGCATTGTGATACGCGGCAGTGTGGATCTACATCCGAGAACACCAGGGGCAGTTCCTTACCAACTATATACTTCACAGAGTTTTGAATATCGGAACCCGCTGCGACCCGCACTTGAGATGGTGCTGCTGTGGGCGTGTGCTTGTCCTAGCTGTACAAATAAGAATGTTCTGCGTGGTGGCGTTAATCGACATTTTCGAGCGAGTTTTGGAACATCCCATCATCTCCAAAAGTCCAGGCACATCGTGAACTTCTAGCGCGTCCCTCAGTTTAACAACTGCTTGATGAAGACAGCGCCTAGAAGCCGGTCGAGAAGCAAGGACAATAATAGCAGCGAAGAAGTAGACAGTGCCATCTATCGTAATCAGCTCAATTTAGAATAATAGTCGTTGAATAATTGTCGCGTGTACTGCATACATTAACCTTGCACGTGGTTGTACAGTGGGTAACTATTTGCTTCAGTAAAGGTTCGAGTATCAAATGGTCGTACTGCTACACCACGCACTGATCGCTCAACCCTGCCATCGTAAACTTACACGATCCTGTAAGAGCAAATCTGTTCTTCTTTTTTTTGAGAGACGTTGATCTTGTGTGCAGAGGTAGCAACGATAAAAATGCCTTCTTCGACTTACTCTCCATCATAAGAGCATACTTGTTGCTCTTCGGGACTCTCGTGGAAGCGTACAAGATCCGTTACGGGACTTGTTGCCGCCTGGAGATCCATAGCAAATGCTCATCAGAGGTGAAGGTAATGTCATGCTACGTGGGACCTTAGCATCATCTAAGTAAGTCGCTTTTCCCACGACATGTAACAAAGCCCCATCAATTACTTCAAGTTTGTGTAGAGATCTATCTCGTCATCGGTCCCGAGCGTGTCTTTTTTCGGAGGGTGACGGGTTGTACCTTTAACGCGGTGAGTCTGTTACATGGTACTTAACATAAAAAATATTAAGTGTGAATATTACGTTTGTTTGAGCCATCATATTCTTACAGTATTATCTTAATAAGTAGAATTTTGATGCAGATGTCATACACTGTTCATTGGTTGATACATGGTAAAGGTACTAACAAACAGAGCTGAGCCACGACAGAAGAACGCAATGGGTGGTGAGCAGATAGGTATAATTTATGTTTGTCTTTCCCATAGTTAAAAGAAGACTAAATCAGATCTACTAACAGGAATTAACGATACTAAATATACTTTTGCTTTTCCCCTCACCTTGTATTGACACCCTCCTCTGCACGTACGTGTACGTGAGATTACGAGGCACCTGCTTACCCTGTGTTCAGATTAAGTAGTCGTACTGTGATAGTAAAAACGACGGGTGCCCCGTTACAGGACCCTAACATTTATACTGATGCATTAAAATGCAACAAGTGCATAGAAAAGGCTAATGACGTGGGATAGATGGCAACTTACTATTCGACAACATACTGATATTCGTAATTGTGCCCAGGTACGTTTTGTTGATTCACAATCTAATTTGATTTCTTTTTTCATCTCATCGCGTAGCTTCCTCACTTTTAGCAACAGCTGCGCCGGTCTCTTTATCGTCAGCAACAGGTCGTGGTTAAATAGCTCTCTTTATTTGGGGCTTAAATTGTGGGTATGTGGTGGATATAGCAAATAGGCGTAAAAATTGGCCCCTCCTTATACATCGAGTAAACCTTTTCTCTTTGTCAGACGTCTGCAATAGTATACACTCTTTTAATTTCATCGTCATGAAATCTATAGCGAGTTATAACACGATCTTGTCGTACGAAGGATATGTGTGGTCCGCGGTCTCACACGGTGTGAGTTATCTTTTGCAATAGTTCCGTGTTGCAAAGCAAAGGACGCTGTAGATACAAAACGATGTGAAAACTTACTCTAGTTTAAAAATGGATGAGTTAATATATAGCTCATCCATTTTTAAACTAGAGTCGAAAAAGAAAGAGTAGTTTAAATGTTATACAATGTCTTCGATTACGAACAAATCGTCATCTCCTATAAAACTAGGCGAGCCCGTTAGACGACATTGATGTTAATCTGAATATCAAAATTAACACATACCTTAGCGGATACTACTCTACAACAGTACGAGTGGATGTAAATTTGTCGTTACGTTTCTTCCGATTGTACTATTTTACGGCAAACTGCTCATTTATTGGTATCAACGTTTAAACGAGTCAATTCAGCCATAGTTAATGACCGAAGCGTGCAGTCTTAAATTGGCACGCAAGACTTCTCATGTAAGACACAGAAATGTTGGGGAAAGTTCCTAACTACGGTACGCCCTTAAGCCTAGCACTTGGTAGATGTACAGCAATACCGTTCCTCCAACAAGATGTTGTGATACAGAATCGTGTACGATATTACCATTGCCCGCAAAGTTGTTAGCTTCAATGCAAACTGGCTGACGTAATTTACTGACGACACACGCGATCTTTAGCACAGTAAAAGTAGCAGCGTAGGGATCGCGTCTAATCAGACTGCGAATCTAGTGATTTGGCCTCTACGACAACAGTCAATCTTAATTCATTCCTTTGAATCATAAATAAGAGTCGGTCTTAAAATTATGACATTCCCGATAGAAATAGCAAGGAGACAAAGACCGCTTGACATTGAGGAGATCGTTCGTATTTTCCAAAATATTGTGATTGACAACCACTCGACAGGTTAACCAAACATCACCACGTGAAAGTAACAAAGGTCTCTTCCTTGCAGTGCAAAAGCTCGTGTTCAAAGTTGGCGCATAGTATATTTAATTGTTTAGCTAAATTTGACAAAATTTGCATTTCTTCCCACGACCCGACGGTCTGTGAGCGTATCAGTGCAGATATTTTAATGTTAATTTAGCTTAGTTCCCCCACCTCTATCATCATCAGTGAAGGATGATTGAGCATATGGGTCAGGAAACTTTGCAAGCCCTGTTGAGCTTTCTATGTTTCTCAACGGATAAAATGATATGTTTGCCCACTGAGTAGTTTAATAAGTTCGTGCTCGGACGGCGGACGTCCTCATATGCAGCACGAATCCATAAAGTGGCGGGATACGTCTTTAAAGCTCATAGAAATAGGTCCCTGTGCGAACACTTTCTGAACGATACGAGAAGTTCAACAAAGGACAGGTTCGGCCCGATCTATTTAGCTGAGGCCTTCTAGAATGGAACCATTAAACTTTGATGGTACTGCTGCCGCATCATTGTACACTAGATTATATCTGCGTGGCGCAGTTCATCGATAGCGACACCCGAATGCTGTTGTACGCAATGTCTCTTTTGCGGTGGAAGGCTTCAGAATGGCCCTAAAACACTTATGGCAGACACTAAAGCGTTCCTGTGTGGGCGATCATTAGGATTATTCTATGGGGCATGTAACTACCGCCAAAAAACGAAAGGTTGTCTCAGGATTTCTTTTATAGATCTCGACAAGGTCATCGATTATAACGAGACTTTATAATTTAGGTACGCTTGATGTTGGCGTCTACTAGTGTGGGTTCAATTCCTAAATAGGTATTTGGTAGTGCGTTTGTCGATATGCAATCCTACACAGTGATGCCTTTGCAAAAGCGGCAACTGAAGGGTCTGATGAAACTCCAGTAAAATTGGGAAACGCAGATGTTGTTTGCTCAAAATGAGATAAGCGAAGCCATATCACGAATCTATGCTATAGTATGCGAAAGCGCAAAAGAGGCTAGAAAGCAGCTTACCAACCCCAAAAATGGTGCAGTCAACGTGAACGACGCTTGTATTTCGCACCCATCAAGACGGTATAGGTAATGCAGATTTGAAGTAGGGGGGACCTCCTACTAACGCATACTCTGAAGGTACCGCAATGTAAAGAGCTGTCGAATAAGGAGTATCATATTCGCCAAGGTACCAAGTAATCGGTCCTTAATCCTGTCGGCATAAACGCTCTCGTGCGATTCAATGGACAGGTTGTTGTACGAAGAATACTTTTCTAACACGACTGTTTGGAAATGTCGATCATCGTTACCATACTAAGTCATACTTTTCTAACACAAAATAGACCGTAAATTTCTGTTAGCTTCTTAGTTTGTGAGTACAACCTGATACTACAACCTGGGACCATGAGTCTTGACGACGATCCCTTTCATATTTTCATCGACATTCATACGTGTGCATACCAACTGCCACAAAGACCAACTGTCATCAGCAACCTTCACGAAACGTATACCAACCTTTGTTCGACTTATTTTAACACGTCTCTCTCGAGATGATCATCTCCCACTTAGTCCTTCTAAACACCCATTAACTTGGTCAAGTGATAAAGACGCTTCTTGTCGAGTGATTTTATACAAGCATCTGGAGGATTGTCGAATCAAGCAACCTTTCCAACATGACGTTCTTCAAACTAACCTTTTCACGGACAAAGCGCCAGCGAAGCTCTATTTATCTCGTCAGTCGGGAGTAAGTTGGATCTGTTGTCTTCACTAGACTGTCGATACCAATATGTACTTCGACAGGAATGGATGGTAATGTTTCACTTACAATGTTTGGCTCTACAACTTATTCCAACGTAGCTTCAAATGCGGCCACGTATTCGGCTTCGGCCGTTGACAAGGCTATGATAATTTGTCGCTTCGATGACCACTAAACTGCATCACCGGTAAGCAGAAATCCGAAACCTCCCGTACTCTTACGATCTGCAATCTGAAGTCCAGTCGTTATCGCAGTATCCATGCAAAAAATCTTCGTGTGGTCAACTGCTTTATCACGCTTGTTCACAAAAGCATAATCCATTGTCCCCGCAAGATATCGTAAAACACGTTTGACACAACCAACGTCTTGTTTGGTTTGGTTGGCTACAAATTGATTTAGCTGACCCACTGCGTAGGCTAAGTCAGGTTGAGAGAACGTTTCCAGATAACTAACAATCACACAGCACCACGATAGTCAAATGTTATGTCGATTTTAGCCTTTTCGCTTGCATATACCAGAGTTTTATTTGTTTCAGAGGGTTACTAACTCTATGTGCTTGTTCAAAGTTGAATCGCTTGAGTATATCACATGAGTATTGCCTTTGGCTGATCCCAATGGTCTCATGACTTGCTTGAACTTCTGCACCAAGGTACTCCACTAGTTCTCCTTGATCTTAAATACCAAACTGCAATGCAAGTTTTGCAAACAGGACAACCTTTGCTGATTTATCTTTGCTGCACACAAAAAATCGTCGACGTACAACAGCACCAGTACTATAGTTCCATCCGGGTCATGACGTTAGTATAGACATGGTTCCGTTGAGCACCTTTGGTATATTTGCGCAGTCATTCATTTAAAAAACTCATCACTCCACTCACGCCCATCTTGACGTAGGACATATAACGCCTTGCGCACCACACACATGTGATCCTTGTGCTTACCAGGAAATCCATCATTGTCTTTCACATACTGTGGAATCGTTAAAATAGCATTTAGGTACGCGGTGTTAACATAACCACCATACACCGACAGATCGATCGCTGCAGCCAATGCCAGGGCCATTTTAAAGCTTGCCACTGGAGATAATGTCACCGCAAAGTCGATAACAGGCTTCTTCCAATACCCAAGCGCGACCAAACGTGCTTTAGAACATTTCAAATATCCATGTTGGTCCGTTTTAATCGCCTATACCCACATAGTTGTAATTGGTCTGGCTTGTGGCGGGAAAGCATCCCTGGAAAAAAATCTTCCAGTTTTCATATCCTGCATAGCATTCATTTCTTCACGCTGAGCATTTTACCATAAATATATATATTTGGAACCCTCAGCGTCTTTGCTGTATCGTGGTGATGTCACTAGCACGTATGGGTCTGCCCAACTTGTTTATATCCGTTGGCATGTGGTATAAGCTACAAAGTTCTTATATCTATATGGCTTGTGTCCCGGGATCGCAGTGTTGTTTAACTATATTTAAATTTTGTTTTTATGCATTTAATATATAGTACTGAGTTAGTGCTGCACCGTTGATAAATCTTTACAGGTCGACTGGATGTGTACGTGCCAAAGGGTGTGTGTACCTATAAATGTCCGTAATTAACGAGGTTGGATAGACACAAGAGATAAGGAGGTAAGACAGGTAACTCAGCCGCAACAAAAATTGGCAGAATCCTTATACCAAAGCGCTGTTAACTTCTTCTCTTTGGCTAGCAATATGACATTCGAACACGATTGCCTCCTGGTTAGGGAAGTGTTGTCGCTCTAGTCTGTGCGCCCACTCCCGACACGAGGGGGGCTCCCGCGATATTGCAAACATCAACACCTGCATCTTTCCAACAAAATAACGATCACTAACCAGATGTCGGAAATATTATCGGCTCTTTTAGAGAGCAAACTACGGTTGTAGAGTACGACAACATTAAGGAACTGAATGTTCAAACCCCACTGTGGTGTTCATTCTTTGTACGAAGACGTCAGCGACACCAGATGGCTGCTGCAAGACGCAACGCGTCTGTTGTATCACACAATAAAGATAACGAACAGCTATGTACCTTAGTCAATGAAGTGACAGGTGATGTTAATGGTGATGTTGGCATGTCGGCGCTCCCATTCTTACATACTCTAGTAGAGTTAGACGAAATCTATGTGAATGATTTTAATTAGAAACTAAAGGATGATGACCTTTCCGACATGGAGTTCCTTTGACCTGAATTGGAGTTGAACTCATCATCCCTTTTAGATGAGGCTGTCCTTGATGATAAAAAGACGATTGTTTATTCGCTTAGTGCATCGTCGATTTTTAAGAATGCTCGGACCTACTACTCTCTCGCTCAGGAATACCAGTATTTGGTGTGACATGACCCTCTGTAGTGGAGCTACACAGCTCTTAGTCAGAGGAAGACTTACGACTCTAGAAGTCACTTAGTTCTACGGAACTAAATTCCTATTAGTTTAAAGAGTCTTTAGTTCTTAGAACTAATCAACAAAGACTCAGAGAGTCTTAAAGCTCGTAAAGCTTCTAGTCCTGGTTTAGGGGACTAACAACGACTCTAAGAATCGTACGCACAATGTGCTCTAGAGTATACGCCACATGCTGGCTCGTACTCTTAACGATCTGCTGACGTCTATACTAGACACGTGTCACTCAAAAATCAAAATTATCACAGATAAAACTTGGGATTGCATATCATATATACAAGGTATATCTATGTAGGGAGGTAACGGTCGTGGGACCCCGTTACACCCTCCGTCCTTCTTAACCTCCGACAGGGGTGTACGTTATAGAATTGGCCTGGTTCCTGGAACCAAATATTGCGCTAAACTGTAATGGCCTTTACTAAAGAACACTGCGATGTTATCGATGAATTCTTTCGTGCAGAGCGCGCGGCAGGCATACTTCGCGAAAGTGAATTCCCTCACTCTACGACCATCTTCTGTGTGAGGAAGCCAAATGGTACGTGGCGCATTGTACACGCTTAGAAAAAATCAATGCCGCTACAATTTCAGCGCAAACATCGCTAATAAAACGGATGTTCTCCGAAATATATGGTTGGTTGCACGATGTAAACTGCACTTGACCTGGTCGATGGTTATCAACGATTACTCATGCGAGCGAGCTATATTCCACCCACAGCGGTTATAAACCCGAGTGGTATGCTTTGGGAGCTGCTAATTATACATCAGAGGATATATAATTCCCTGGCGACTTTTAATCGTCCTGTGGCACATTTGTTCCGTTCTCACCGATGTTATGCACATACTTATTTTGATGACTTCTTATCCGTAGTCGAGCAGAAAACGGGAAGGCAGATGTGGAAAATCACATCGACCACTTGCGAGCAGTGCTCGAGTGCATGAGCATTAATAAGCTATGTGCCGATCCATCGAAATGCGTATTTGGTGCTATAGAGATAACCTTTCTGGGATGCTCCATACGATAGCGTGGACTAAGGGCTGAATCTGTACATGTTAAGGCCATATTTGATTGGCCGGTCCCTCAGAACCGGAAGGACTTGCGTTGATGGCTTGGCCTTGCAAATCCCTGCACAAATGTAGTGCAAATTACGCTAATATGGAAAAGCCATTGTCCAATCTCCTGAAAAAGGATACAGAATGGTTCCAGAGTAGCGTTGAATATGAGGCTTTTACTGCCGTAAAAAAGATTCTCTTTTATGCATCGATTTTGGCCCTGCCTGATCCGGCGAGGCATTTTTACTGTCGTCTGTGACGCATACGACTTTGCTATTGGCAGCTCTCTGTCACAAACATATGAGGAAGGACGTGAGTGTGTCATCTCCTTTGAGTCTGGCCAGCTTAAAAGCAGCTGAAAAGAACTATCCATTTCATGAAAATAAGTTATTAGCTATGAAGTATTTTCTCTAGTCAATTTTAGCGTACATCTGCTGGGCTCGAAGCCATTTGTGATCTTTATTGATCATGCGTCACTACGCACTGCCACACAGTCCCCCTCACCTCTCACAGAAATTAGACCGTTGGTTGTCATTGTTTGTGGAATACAACTTCGGGGTGAAATACAAGCCTGGAAAACAGAACGCTTTGGCAGATGCGGTATCACGCATACCTGGATATGTGCTTGCTTATGTTACAACATTGTCGTCCTACAATTTCCGACTTGACTCGTGTAGCTTATGCCCTTGATGATCACTATAAAGCTTTGCTATGTGCTCTCGGAAGCGAGGAGTTTGAAGACTCGGGCTAGAAATTGTCGGCACGATTGCGTGCGCGCCTCCACCGATATAGTCTCAGTCCGAGTCTCTTGTGCTATCGCATAGATAATGAGGATAGTCCTCGCATTGTGGATTCACGTGATGAGGAGTTACAGTATCTCATTCTTTACTAGGCACGTAAACGACGATAAGCGGTCATTTTGGTCTTGATACGACCTATCACTTATTGAGTCAGAGTTAATGGTATCCCATATATATATATATGCGGAGGGTTTGACCCGTTGGCACATGCTGCTGCACCACTAGCGAGTCTACCTGTCCCCAAAGGGTATTGAGAGTCCATGAGCATGGATTGTGGTTTGGCCGTACAAAATATTCGGATGGCAGCACAAATATTGTCGCATGTGTTGACCGCTTAAGCGAGATGGCTCAGTTAGAGGATGTACCAGAAGCAATTGGCGATAAAGTTACAGCTCAGATGTTTATCGATTGCGTGTTTCGCCAACATGGATTGCCTCGAGAAATTGTTTCTGACCGCGATCACGTTTCACGGGACAATTTTGGAAGTCCATCTTCCAGGATTTTGGTACTCGTTTGTACATGTCCGCCGCCGATCATCCGCTGAATAATGGTCAAATCGAACGCGTTAATCGCGTTGTGGAATATATTCTACGTAGCATATGTGCCGACGCACCACGGCATTGGGGCTCGATACCCCCTGTTGTTGAGTTTTCTCTCAATAACGCTGCGCAAGACTCTACGGGCTAAATACCATTTTACTTCAGCGTCCTCACGCACCGCGCGTACCGTTTAATCTCCCACACGGTACGCTTGGGCTTGGTGAGGCAGAACTTGCAGACCGGCTTGCTAATGTCAGCAACATTTCTATTCAGAATCAGGTGCGTGCGATCATGACTACGCGCTTTAGTGTTTTTAAGACATGTGCAGGGCGCAATGACTGAAAGTCAAGGTAAATAAAAGTAACAAGCGGACGCTAAAAGAAGAGGATGTACTAAAATTTTAGAGGTCGGTGACCAGGTGTGGTGTAGGGATTTTTCGACTTGGTATCCCCTCGTATCGGCTAATTATGGAGATCGGAACTCTACGAGGTAGAGAGGATGGAGGATCGTCAAATCGAGGAAAGTCAAGGTAACTCCCCCGACAAATTGGGAATCGTCAAGTTCAGGCTCGTATAGTTAATACTCGTTGGGTTCAGGCTCGTTGAGTTCAGAATCGTCGGGTTCAGGCTCGTCGAGGTCAGACTCGTCTATTTAAGACTCGTTGCTTTCAGACTCAGTGAAGCATCTGAAAGCTTGAAGGTCCAAGTCATTAAATAATTAGATAGGAGGAATAGGGAAATAGAAGGGGCCACACAATAGGTCCCTCTAGCAGAAAAAGAAGTAACTTAATACAGAGCAGAGTATTACAAGTCCAAGATACGTGTACTTTTAAGGGAAGTTCCTGCGAGGACTGGATTTTATGCCTGCCCGCAAATCCACGAGAGGCATAGCTTGCAGAAGTTTCGACTGGAAGATCCAAGAGAGAAGTCGGCCTGGGTGGGAATTACTCGCTTTCAGCGATATACGTCACGTCGAGCGACGATCCAGTTACCGTTTAAGACTCGTCTATCGACAAACCAATGATCTTTAGCCAGGGCCACCGTAATTCTTCTAGTCGGGCGTATAAGCGGCGGTGACCTGTAGACGTGTGAAAACGCCAACATCCAGTGATTGGTGTAAAATCATGGGATTCGAAGAACTTTGGCTGCTGATCTCGCAGGTTTCTGACATCGAGAGTCGTTGTGGATAATCAGCGGGGCAAAAGTCGCAACTGAACCCGAAGGGGCGAATTGCGAAGTATTTATCCCGACATATAACCCAGCTTCTCCGACTTACTCTGCGATTGTAATGTTGTTCCATTGAGACTGTATCATCGCCGATTTAACAAACTATTATACCTCACAAGTCAAACGCAACGCCAAAAGCCTACCTACGAACGTAGTGTCCGCTGCCTTCAAGACAAAGATGCGTCCACGCTTCGTCGGACCCTTTACGGTCCTCACAAGAAAGGCCTAGAGTGTACGATAAACTTACCTCGCAAACCGCTTACAAACCATGTGTGTAAATTTTGCATGCTTAAGCCGGATCATGACCCGACTCTTGTAGAGGCGGAGGCGCTTGTGACGGGGACGGCAGTCTTGCCGCGGGATTTAACATCCGCACAAGAAGATCCAGCTGACCCTTAGTCGATAGTTGCTTGCTCTCTGTCGTCTGCTGGCGTGTCCGCACCGCCTCAAGAGCACTCTGACTCTGACACAAATTCTCACGAAGGTGCTGCACTTCATGTAGCAACTCCGAGTGGGCTTCCGCTGATACACCGGCCTCCACCGGCGCTGCTTGATCAGAATGGAACTCCCAGTTCCATTTATAGAAAATTCTCCAGTGTCAACTTCGTCACGGCCAACACCATTATGGTGAAGTGGCGTGGGTACCCTAAGTCTGAGAACTCATGGGAGTACGAGATACCCTTCATCTTGATTGCCCATACGCCATGGATGTTTTTGAGCACCGCGGTCAGGCCTAACTTTCGACCCATGTCGCTTTCCATCAGTAACGGTTAGGGTGGACGGGTATATGGCCGTAGTATGCTGTGGACTCATGGCTGCATCAGTAGCCGAAGCAACTAAGTGATGAACCTCAGGAGGGGCATAGCGCGATTTGAACGACGAGCGCAATTGGAATCTGGCCTTTTCGAAAACTCCTAGCGAATTTGTGCTCTAGACTCACATCAGCAAAACTGACACGTGCCGTTAAATTTATCATGCTGCTCAATCGTCGTGGTTTATGCCCCCAACAGACAAAGGTGTTGTCCTCATCGAAGTCAAAATCTCCTTCGGTTAAGAGAATGGACACGCCCTTGATGAGAGGCACGGGAATTCCACGTAACGGTTGCACCAGTCTAGCCTTGTACAGAATTTGAGTCGTAACAAGAGGCTCTAGGTATTTTGCGCGAAGGGCCTCACGCTTCGGGATCTCGTAGGCTGTTTCAGCCTCAGGAACGATGGTCCACGATACCAAAGACTGGCCTACAGTCTGCCTGAGTACGCTCATCCATGCCAGGAGGCGTGGATATATAGCCTTTACTATTGTGGATTGTACCCCGGGCCATAGATCTTCTCTACGCGCGGTCCTCTTGGTCAGCAAGCCATTGTTGGTACTCGTACAGGTGGTACGTGGCGATTACTACCCCCGTTTCATCTCGCGGTGTGCGCGACGCTGTTTGCACGTCCGCGAAACCACGATCCGATAAGGGTTTGGGTGAATCATCATCGCACATAGCTATGTTTGGATTCTTTCTCCCCCTGCAGTCGGTGTCACTTTCGAAATCCACGTCCTCTACTCACTTTACGCGAAGGAAGTCATTGAGAGCCTTTGACTCATCGCCTGGAGGCGTCATGCTTATATGTACTAGGTTGTTTGCCGTAATGTATTTTCGCAAATATCTCAGAAATAGAAAACGAATCGAGTGGCGTTTCGTGAGAAACGTCAGTTTGGTGGGGGACGGTGTAACGAGGTCACAATACGTCCATTTAAAGTGGTGTCATGTTTGAAAGGATTTGGAGGGGACCTGTTAAAAGTGATTGCGGTAATGTCGTACCTTATCAGCTATGATTTTAGAACTAATATCCTAAGTACTAAGTACATCATACTTTGATGACTGACTGACGCGTCACTCATCAAAGTATTCAGCATTTTGAGTATATTATGATAGTGTAATTATTCTTAGGTAGGGTACTTGGGAAAGGGTTTATGAGTGTAGATAAAGCATTAATAAAGTTCAGTTTGACTTTTGAGTAGAAGAGTGCAAGTCTCACTGACTTGTTACTCTTGAGCACTTGTGCTGTTAGTTCCCTCAAAATTTTAAGCGTTAAGCTTAAGCGAGTGTAGAGTCCAGCCTAGTTCTTTTGAACGGGCATACTAATACGCTTGTTATTATTATTTCCTTAGGACTAAGCGGCTAAAAGCCAAAGTCTTCCTTTGACTAGAGAGTGGTGTAGCTCTATTACAATGGACCTCATCGCTGAAGCTGTTAGAGGTTATATTAGCAAGTTATCGTAGCATAGAGATGAGCAGAGGGGACTGCACGAAGCACATTGATAAAAATTTTTAGACTACATTATTGCTGGGCAGCTAGTTTGGACCCACTTACTCTACTGCTTTCGAGCCGCCGTGCCCGTCGAGCGTTGAAAAATATGAATACTAGCACCCGTCGTCTTTAGAACATTCACGCTACGGTCTTAGCTCGAAATATTTGCCAAGACCGAAAAAATGTTCATCCCGTAAGTAGTTTATGACTTTTCAATGTCCTTACCGTCATACCTGCTCTTCCGATGTGCAATGGCCAGGCCTCTTTATATACAAACATTTGGGTCTATTTACGGATTTGACGCCGTAAATAATATATATGGCGAGCCGTAAATAACGTGGTTTGGAAATGGCTTAGAAACAAAGGAAGATTGTGATCGGGAGATCGTTGGGAGTGAGCGAGTCCGCGAAAAATGTGTGCGACAAAAGTTAATGGACAAGAGAAACGGGGACCCAAAATTGACTCCCGCGCAATCTAAAAACACCCCCGTCCTTCGCGACTAACAGCCAAACCAAACCCAAAGCCCTGGTACCCGCAACAACCCTTGGGAAAAGCTGGTACATATCATATGTCCTCGAAAACAACCGAGAGGCTCCCTTTCAGAATCAACATTCTCCAAAATATGGTGTTCGAGTCTCTCAGAGGAGCACCGGGGGCCGCACTGTTGTCTCAGTGGAATGTATTTTCCGTATTTACTTCGGTCGCGAGAGCAAGCCAGGCGCAAAACGTGTGAGAACTACCAACACCAAGTATTACTCGGCCCCATTCCGAATAGACAACTACACGCAGCACCTGAAACAACAGCACCACTAAAGGTGGCAGGAGTACCAAGGCCTCTCTAATGAACTCAAGAAGGGCTACTTTGAGAATGTTCAGCCCATGAAGCACACCTTACATTCACACTTTGGATCTCAGCAGGTGCCGAGGCTGCATACAATCAATGCGCCAATTGTCGACAAAATCATTGGAGACATGCTTTGGGATCCAGACGAAGTTGAGGGCGAGAGTCACACAAAGATGATGCAGCCGTTCGTTGACATTGCTGACGGGTCTGAAGACCTTGAAGATGGAGAAGATGTCGACCGCTACCGTATTGATATCAAGAATCCCCTGCAATTTGACCTTGCTGTTGAATATTTGGCAGCTGCATGCACGTTTCGTCAGATTTTTCTCGTATTTTGCTGTCTACAAAGGGGTTAACAGGATTGGCTTCGATTGGGTGTGTCAGTGACGCAACTGTAGCCAAGTATGCTCGGTTTGCTGCTGCCATCAATTTACAAACGATTGCAGAGCTGTTAGAGCAGTCTTGGACGTTCTTTATTGCACTGGATATGTCGACACACATGAGCACTTTGTATCTCGACATCCGTCTCCGTTTACATACTCTTAAGTATGGCATTCTCAATGTCCAATTTTGGCGATTCCAGTGTACGACGACACACTGGCGAGGTCATATTCTCGACTGCTTGTTTTTTTGTGAAGCGCTCGACGCTGTGCTGCCTCAATGGCGTGACATCATCATTGGCACCTCTTTAGATGGCAAAAAATGACAGGCCGATTCAGCGGTTGTGTCACCAGGTTCCAAAATGCTGCAAAGCCTGGTTTTATTCGAGTTTGGTGTGGCGCGCACCAGCTGAACATCGTATTACAAGACGTGTACGTACATTTCGGTGATGACGAGTTTCACGGAGTGTTGGTCTCCATCATTTCCTACCTTCGTCGACAGCAGAACCTGATCAGCGAAATAAAGACGGCTTGCCCAAAACTCGCTACTTCCCGTTGGGAGTCTATGAGCAAAGTCGGTAGCTGGTTCAAGACCAGACGTGTCCGTGTTCGTGCCTACTTTGCCGAAAAGAACCCGGTGTGCACGCCGTCCGACCGCTGGTGGATTTACATCATGATTGCTGAAGCCTTTGCAGCACGCGCGACGGTGACATTCAAGCAGATCCAAGGACACTCTGTCACGGTGTCAATTCAGCGAGAACATTTGAAGAGTTTTGATGTTTTCTACATCTAATGCGTCGGCTCCAAAGGTCCATTCCTGGCGGATGGTGGTGAGGCGGACACACTGGACCCTAATGAACGGCGTGTATCGACTTCCAAAACGTTTGCTGCTAGTCTTGTCGAAGTGAAGAGTTTCATTGATGATCAGGGTTCATTCGTGCGTCCGTGGATGATGGAGAAGTGAGAGATGTTGTGAAAAGCGTCGCTACTCTGTTCATCAGTGCCATCAACGGTATTGATGAAATTGTGGCTGAGCGAGATCCCAATAATCGAGGCGCGAATTCAGAGGACTCCAAACTTTCACCCGTTGCACCTCAAGACCTGGTTTTGATTCGCAACTCTGAATTCAGTGCGATTGTGAGAAGTCAGAAGGAGCGCCTTCTGGCGCGTTGGACACTCGAAGAGATCGATTTGATTGAGCACGAGCACGGCGTGCTGTTGAATGCCGTGAGATGTGAACCTGCTCTCAAGTCGACATTAGACTCCCTCAATAAAGATTCTACTTTCGATGAATCATGGGGTGTTGTCAAAGACAGGTTCAAGCATCTTCAACGGTTCTGTGGTAGAGTTGCTACTGTGTTTCCCGGCACAAGTCAAGTTGAATCTGATTTTTCGATTTTAAAGAATGAAAAAGACGGTTTTCGCAACAGTATCACCAACCTTTCGCTCGAGGGAGTGTTGCATTGCAAGCAAATGAAAATGGTGAGCCTCATCGCCGGTTTTGGAGCTGAATAAACAGTGATCCGTATATAATATTTTGGTCAAGCCGTAAACAAGCTATTTACGGTTGAATCCGTATATAAAGAGGCCTGGCAACGGCCCAATGACACATGAGCTGGAGTGTCTGTATCAATTCATACCCACAAATTGTTGACGCTTCCTCGCTCCTTGTCCAATGCCAAAACCGCAGCTATCTGATCCAATAATGAAGCCAACGTCCGGCTGCAGTGACAATAGCAGCTTCACACCATGACTTACGTTCCTCAAGCAGTAATAAGTCAACTGCGCCAAGCTAGAGCCGTTTCATACATTTGTACTCTTCGCGATGACTAAGCTCAAACCCACGACATCACATCTGAACCTCGACAGTATCTCTCTCGTCGATAAAATGCTGTCCACGCAACGCAATACTCTATCAATAGTTGTGTATATGCAGGATGCATGTCGATTGCCTTACGCAGACAATGATTTTTGTGTGTGGGTGATGAGTGGGATCGCAGAGCATAACTTAAAAGCACTGTTTACGTACGAATGTGTACTGGAGGATACAAGAGAAGAGAGGTATTCTATTAACGGAGGATGTTTAGACGTTCCCGTGCAATCGACGTTGGTGCAGGGGTATGTAGCTAGGCCCCACAGTTTTCGTATATTATAGCGATGGGGGAATTTAGTAAAACAAGCAATTTTAACGAATTAATTGAATCGGTGGTGCAGATTGTTACTTTTGCATGGTCAATAGAGTGGCTTGACACATACTCACTCAAATCTTTTGGTTCAAGCACATCGCTTGTGGTAGCTGGATCGCTGACAATGATGTCCATCGAACGGCGTTTTTGCGCATAAGGGGTTCGGTTATATATGATCATGACAGAAATTGACGTATAGAAACAGCTGGTAGTGATATCACTCCCTCTATTTTATGCCTCATCATTAGCCAATCATGTATTGTTATATCCACTTGAGGGGATTTTACCAGAAAACTGAGGGAAAGCTAACAGTTTCCTAATAATATACATTATATATCTAAACAGCACCCGCAAAAACCGTAAAACGGACTGAGCAGTGGGTTAAAACGTGGGTGCACGATATTACTTAGCGCGGATGTGGTTGTCGTCGGTATGAATACAATCTCAAATTGCACATAACTTGCTTAGTTAGATTCTAAGGCCCACACGTTGACAATAAACTTAATATGCTTTGCACAAGGGATTTTTCTTACATACAAATCTGTACAAGATATGGAATCGGAGCCCGCAAGTTTTGCATAACGACGTACACACGTTTAAATTTCCCGCTCAACAATTTTTCGCTTCCCATTAGAATCAGTAACAGGTGCTTACAAGTCTTTCTTTTGTTCCGCATGCGTTGTCTCCATTGCAATGGCTGACCTGACGTTGGCAATAGCACCTTTAATAAACTCGGTGTGTTCATCTGACAACAACGATGAGCGCGCGAGGGCCAGGGCGCGTTGCAACACGTCCTCGGCCTCGCCCAAGCGGTTTTCCGCCATCATCAGCTGCGAGTAGTTACAAAACACAGCGGTGATCTCTTGGTCAAGCGCTGTAACATCTGCTCGTTCGCTTATCGAGACACTTGAGATCCCTCTTCGTCCTCGACTTTGGTCGTACGCGCTAATGGCCTGCCTGAAGTACCCCTCTGCAGTCTTGTCATGTCCTCTATAGATACGAGCGATCATTATGAGCCTTAGTAAACAAAGATGATAGCATATGTATAGACATACCTGTTCATGTAAGACTGTGCAATGCGGTCGAGTGTGATCACGTGATTCAGCTCCCTTTTGGCGACTTTCATCTCGTGCGAGTTGTTGTGTTCCAGTGCATCGAGGTAGTACTTCGTCGCAGGCGTGCTTCTTTCTAAGTCTTCGTATTGCGCAGCAATAGAAAACGCCAGCTCAAACAAGTGACGGTCTGCCAGTACATTTACGCACAAAGCATGAGCCCCTTAGACGATGGTTGCATCAAGATCACTACGCACCACGCGGATTCGTGCTCTTAATGACATCGTACGCATGCAGACAGTGCTTGAGTGCCTGCTCTCGGTCTTCCTACAACTCCAATAAAAATGGCAACACAACCATCCAGTAATTAGATACCGTTTCCTCTTCCACAGCCTTCACAGCCTGCTTACCTCCTTAGCACTTTGTTTCGCCAATTCTACTAACCGCTCGACCTGTTTAACAGGTGCATTTCCACGGTTCTGCACGTACATGCATAGAATGTAATGGCAAGCACGAACAGGTCAATAAAAATATATATTTCCCTTCAAAATAGTAGTACCCGAAAGTTTTTTTAATCGATTGCACCTGGTACAAGTGGACACCAGCAGCTCCAGCAGCTACCATACAGGCTAGTAACACGACTTCCGACTTTAGCCAGCGCTTAAAGTCCCGCTTAAGCGATTCGTCAAAGCTTTTGCCAGCATTTGCAAATGTTTGAGAGGACGAGACCTTGCTTACACCGACACAAGGAGCAGCACTACGGAGCGTAGCAGGGACGCGGCGTAGCAAGGGACGCGAAAATCGTGTAGCCATCGTAAAAGATGTTGGAAAATGATGAATGGCGTTATTGACGACGATACTCAAGTTAATTATATTTAAATGGGTTCAGAAATAGGTAAAGGCTAAAAAATCTCGCTTGTTCCTGCCACCTTTTTAGGGCATCCATGAGACCAAAATGACGATAAATAGGATGGATCGTTAGATAATTTCCCTGTTTAATTAGATTCGCTCCCTTTTATTCGTGAAGTAAACTCATGTAATGGTAAGTTTTGATTGGTCAATATTCAGTGTAAATGATAAGTTTTCTCTTGCGATGCCCTCGCTAGCCTTACCAATTCCACGACTAAATGGCAGCGCCCGGTGGTCAAATGTTTGATCTAGGGCGATCCTGATGG